>PVIW01003545.1:0-163668 GCA_004026585.1 Noctilio leporinus
TTTTGATCCAATCATCCACTGATGGGCACTTAGGCTGTTTCCAGCACTTGGCTATTGTAAATAGTGCTGCTATGAACATAGGTGTGCATAGGTTCTTATGAATTGGTGTTTCAGGATTCTTTGGGTATAGTCCAAGTAGTGGAATTGCTGGATCAAAAGGCAGTTCCATTTTTAGTTTTTTAAGGAAACCCCATACTGTATTCCACAGTGGCTGCACCAGCCTGCATTCCCACCAACAGTGTACGAGGGTTCCCTTTGCCCCACATCCTCGCCAACACTTGTTGCTTGTTGATTTGTTGATGATTGCCATTCTGACAGGTGTGAGGTGGTATCTTAATGCAGTTTTAATTTGCATCTCTCTGATGACTAGTGATGTTGAGCATTCTTTCATATGCCTCTGGGCCCTTTGTATATCTTTCTCAGTGAGTTGTCCCAATAGTTTTTTAAAGGACAAGATAAAGTTGGTTTATTCAAGAATGACAGGAAAGTTGCCATAGAAAAACAATAGGGCATTCCTCAAAAAAAAAAAAAAAAAAAAAAAAAAATTAAACAGAATTACCATGTGATCAAGCAGTTCTACTTTTAGGTACTTATCCAAAAGAATTAAAAATAAGGACTAGCTCTGGCTGGTGTGACTCAGTGGGTTGAGCACCAGCTGGAAAACTCAAAGGTTGCTGGTTGGATTCTGGGTTAGGGCACATGCCTGGGTTGTGGGCCAGGTGCTTGGTTCGAGGTGTACAAGAAGCAACTGATTGATGTTCCTCTCCCTCCCTTTCTCCCTCCTTTCCCTTCTCTAAAAATAAATAAATAAAATCTTAAAAAAATAAAAAAGGAGTAGATTATTTGTATATCCACATTCACAACAGCATTATTCACAGTAGCACAAAAGGTCAAAGCAACCTAAATGCCCTTCAAAGAATGAATGAATAAACCTAATGTGGTATATATATACACAAGGAAGTTTTCTTAAAAAGGAAATTCTGACACATGCTACATCTATGACCTAAAGACATTACACTAAATAAAATTAAGTTAGTCACAGTACACAGTATTGTAGGGTTTAACTTATGAGGTATCTTAAGAGTCAAATTCAGGGTGAAAGTAGAATAGTGTTACTGGGGTTTGGGGTAGTTGAATAGAATCTGGTGTGTAATGGGTAGAGTTTCAGGTTAAAAAAATGAAAAAGTTTCAGAGATTGACGGTGGTGATGCTTGCACAAAAACGTGAATATACCTAATATCTCTGAACTTAAAAGTCTTCTTAAAAATATATATTTTTTATTTATTTTTAGAGAAAGGGGAAGGGAGGGAGAAAGAGAGGGAGAGAAACATCAGTATGTGGTTACCTCTCACATGCCCCAAACGGAGGATCTGGCCCTCAACCCAGGCATCAGATCGGTGACCCTTTGGTTTACAGGCCAGTGCTCAATCTACTGAGCCACATTAGCCAGGGCTGAAATGGATAATCTCAAAGTTAACATCCACTTATAATAAAACAACTAATATTATGAATGATAGAAGGTGAAAAGAAAAATGTATACTAAAGATCTTGATTAATTTAGGAAGAGGTCAAGAGGCAAGAAAAAATGCCTACTAATGAGGGGTCAATATTAATGTAATATATATTTCATCCATTTTTATGAAATAAAAAAGCTTATCACCAGTTGTACCTGAAACAAATCAAAGACACCATGAGGAAGCAACCAGGAAAGCACACAGGGTAGAACCTTCTATAGGGCTTCAGTACTTCCATGACAGGAAGAGGGGACACAAAGAGAACTGTGTGCCCCTTGTTTGGATCTTGGTTTGAATAAATCAATTGTAGAATGGCAGGAATTCTGAACGTGAACTGATTAAGTGATTAAGGAATATGAATTTTATTAGCTGTGTTAATATTGTATTATTTAAGACAATGTTCTTATTTTTAAAGAGATAGATACAGAAGTTTTTAAGGGTGAACTGACATGATTATCTGGGATTTACTCTCTAAAAAAAAAGAAAGGCAATAACTGTGTCTGGTGTGGCTCAGTGCATTGAGTGTCGTTGCAAATGGAAAGGTCACCAGTTTGATTCCCATCAGGGCACAGGCCTAGGTTGCAGGCCAGGCCCCTGGTTGGAAGCATGTGAGACAACTGATTGGTGTTTGTTCTTGCACATGGATGTCTCTCTCTTTCCCTCTCTCTGAAGTAAAACAAACAGACAAACTAATGAACAAGACCTTGGCTGATGTGGCTTAGTAATTGAGTGCTGGCCTGCAAACCAGAAGGTTGCCTGTCTGATTCCCGGCCAGGGGGCATGCAAGAGGCAACCCATTGATGGTTCTCCCTCTTTCTCTCTTCCCTTTCTCCTCTCTCTAAAAAGGAAAAAGGACAGGAAGAAAACGGAGAGAGAGAGAGAGAGAGAGAGAGAGAGAGAGAGGAAAGAAACAAACAAACAGAGAGAAAGAAAGAAGAAGACGCCCTGGCTAGTGGCTCAGTGGATAAGGCACCAGCCTGTGAACCTAAAGGTCAATGGTTCGATTCCCAGCCAGGGCACATAACCAGGTTGCAAGCCAGGTCTTCAGCCAGGTCCCTAGCTGGAGGCAAGTGAAAGGCAACCAACCATACATTGATGTTTCCCTCTCTCTCTCTCTGCCTCTCTCCCTCACCCTCTCTCTAAAAATAATAAATAAAATCTTTAAAAAAAAAGAAAAAGAAAGAGAAAGAAAGAAAAGAAAAGAAAAAAGAGAAAGAAAAAAAAGAAAGAAAGAAAGGGAGAAAGAAAGAAGAGAGGGAGGGAGGGAAGAAGGAAGGAAGAGATGAGGCATATGGGGAGATGTTTGTCCTTGATCTGGGTGGTGGGTGTGAGTTTTTTCTTTTGCATGCTTATAAGTGCTCCTAATTTTTTGAAAAAATAAGTTCAGGAAAACCACTGAACTCTTCCACCTGAAACAGAGTCTGCTCTATATGTCCTACAAAAAGTACTTTTAGCCCTGGCTGGTATGGTTCAGCTGGTTGGAGCTAAATCCTGTACACCGTGAGATTGAGGGTTTGATGCCCAGGTCAGGGAGGCAACCAATGGATGTTTCTTTCTCACATCAATGGATCTCTTTCTTCCTCCTTCCCTCTCTAAAATCAATCAACATTTTTTTTTAATGCTTAAAAAAGATGTTCTTAAAGCAAAATATGAAGGGGGAAAAAAAAAAGACTTACAGTGCTATGGAAAATTCTGTCAGTGGTCAGAACTGTGTACCCCAGCTATGATTGAAGGGGGATTTAAAAATAAGGTGGTAGCCATTAAACTCTGTCTCCCCACCCTCCCTCCCTGCCCCGCCCCCCAGATGGACACACACATAGACTCTGGCTTAAGCAGGAGAGGACTCACAGTGGGGGAGAGGGGTGGGGAACATGCAGCTTGCACAAAAGTAGGGAAGTACCTGCCGTGTAAGAGAGAGTGGACGCAAGACCATCCCACAATCAATGGGTCCATTGTAGTCCCCGCAGACTACAGCTGCCCGGAACTTTGATGAGATAAACCTCTTACCCCAAGAAGATGGGAGGGGTTTTGACCACAGAATGGTGATGAAAAGAATTTACTGGGCTGCAGGAGATTTCATAGGTGGCCACAATTGGTCACCTGACCACTGAGTAAGAGGCCACTATTACAGCTTAAAATAGGGCAGCAGATGCCGGTTGCGCTCTCTCAGCAGGAGGGACATACAGAGGGCCTTCCCCAGAGGGGCATGCTGATGGGCTCTCTCTCTCTCACCCAGACGGACATGCGGAGACAAAGGGTCTCTCTGCTCCCTAGGATGGACCCATACACAGATGCCTGGCCTGAGAACTCACCTGGTTTGAGAAGGGGGGAAGGGAGACATGCAGCTTGCACAGAGATGGGGAGTTACCTGTGGTATAAGAGTTGGGGAGCGTGCACAAGATACCCCCATAATTGGGTATAGCAGCTGCCAGGAACTTTGAATTTGTAACTGGAATGCTAAGTTGTGAACTGCTGTATTTCTGTAAGACGGTATCTTTTGCTTGTCTGTTTCAAATTGGGAATTACTGAACATGTTTTGGGTGTTTTTAAAGGGAGTGGGGATTTAACGACACAATTGCACTTTTAATCTAAATTTGTATAATCTTTAAATAACAAAATTTCTTTCTTTTCACCAAACTGTTATTAGTTTTCCTTTTTTTTTTAGTTTATCATTTTTTAAATTTTTATTTATATATTTTTAAGAGAGTGGAAGGGAGAGAGTCAGAGAGAGAGAGAGAGAGATCAATATATGGTTGCCTTTCACCTGCCTCCAGCTATGGACCTGGCTGGAGACCTGGCTTGCAACCTGGTATGTGCCCTGGCTGGGAATTGAACCAGCGACCTTTGTGTTCGCAGGCCAGTACCTTATCCACTGTACCATCAACCAGGGCCTAGTTTTCCTTTTGGTGGAGGGCAAACAGGCTCCTTAAAAACACCCAGGGATTCTATTACAATGAGAAAGGAACCAGTGAAAGTATTTTAAAAACATGCTTTGGAAATTATGTTAATTAAAAAAAAAAAAAAGCCCTGGCTGGTGGCACGGTGGCTAAGGTGCACCTGCCTGAGAACCCGAAGGGCACTGGTTCGATTCCCAGCCAGGGCACATAACCAGGTTGCAAGCCAGGTCTCCAGCCTGGTCCATAGCTAGAGGTAGGTGAAAGGCAACCATACATTGATGTTTCTCTCCCTCCATCTCTGGAAATAATAAATAAAAAAAAAAAAAAAAAAAAAAAAAGGCTTGGCCAGGTAGCTAAATTGGTTAAAGCATCATCTCAACACACCAAGGTTGTGGGTTCAATTTCCTGTCAGAGCACATACAAGAACCAATGAATGCGTAAGTAAGTGGAACAATAAAATCAATGTTTCTCTCTCAAATAAATAAACAAAAACAAAGTACTCTGTTTAAAAAAAAAAGCTAGAGGAAATGTTACCCTAGCAAAACTTTGAAATAATCAAATACTGCTCAAAAAAATAAAAACACAAAACACTCACCAGATCAGTATTATAAAGAAAAATCAACAAAATGTTCAACATTTTAAAAGGTTCCATGCCTACAAGTTTCCATTTAACTGTACAGAACAATTTTAATTACATTATTCAGCATATGAGCTAAAACAGGTTAGTTCACAGATGGGGAAATACAATTAAATTCTGCAACAATCACCAAAAAATCTTTAGTTTCTTATAGTAGAGTTTATATAGTAGAGTTGACAAGCTAAAGTAGCCCTGGCTAGTGTGGCTCAGTGGATTGAGTGCTGGCCTGAAAACCAAAGTTTCGAAGATTTAATTCCCAGTCAGGGCACATGCCTGGGTTGCAGGTCACCAGCTGGAGGTGTATGCATGAGACACAACCACACATTGATGTTTCTCTCCTTTCCTTTCCCTCTCCCTCATCCTCTCTAAGTGGCCCAACCCCAGGAGTTGGGAATATAATAGGAAAAAAAAAAAAAAGAACTTTTAAGTATCTGGAGTGGGAAAACCTATTAAATTAAACTCTCCTTTTGAGAAGCTACACCAGAATAAAATTGCCAGTACCGAAGAGCACATGAACAAAAAGTTTGGTACCGAGTTTGTTACAAAAACCCAGGAAACAATGTCCCTTAATAGCCAATGAAGGGTTATGCCCACTTTGCAATTATACACAGTTATTAAAGAGTGTATTAGACACATACATATTGGTTAGGGATGTCCTTGGGATATGAAAGGTAAAAACAGGTTTCAGAAAACAAATAGTTTCATCCTACTTTTTTAAGCATACACACACAAGAAAATCACTAAAAATGAGAGTAAACATATGAAAATATATTCAACTTAAGTAGTTACAGGAATGCAAACCAAAAGATTCCAGTGTTGGAAATACTGATTACAGACAGTGCTAGGGCAAATTTGTTCTCCCCTTCCACCTCGAAAAGTTCAGGTAACTGTTAGAACCTTCTGGGTAATTAAAATGTGAAAAGAATGTCATTAAAAATAAAAAGAAGTTCAAGTTAGTATTTTCCTTTATTCTCCCTTAAACCCAGAAAACATCTGGACACTTGTACCTAGTGAAGAGATGCCACAGGAACCCTGGGCGGGGGTGGAGGGCACAGAGAGTAAAATGGGGAATATTAACTGTTCTTCATCTACCTCAACCCACAATACAGCCAGGAAATTCAGGAACAAAACAAAACCCACTAAGAACAGGCTGCCCTTTTAACGTGAATTCATTGCAGATAAACCCAAGTACATGATAAACAAGTGAAAAGACTGCAGTCACAAGTCAAAGAAATGTAAATTAAAACCAGCTCTTTTCCACAAAGGAGATTAAGGGAAAACTTACTCCCACCCTTAAATGGCTTGGGTATTCAAATTCCTCAATGTTTCTCACCCTTCCTAACCAGTCCTCATCTGCAAAGTGTGCCCTCCTGTTGTAGGATTGTTAGAGTAATTTCCTTAAAATAGAAATCAAAACTGACTACCCTACTGATTAAGGCCTCTGAAGTTTTCCTTTTTTTTTCATTTTAAGATTTTATTTATTATTTCTATAGAGAAGGGAAGGGAGAGAGGCAGAGAGGGAGAAAGATATCAATATATGGTTGCCTTTCATCTGCCTCCAGCTATGGACCTGGCTGGAGACCTGGCTTGCAACCTGGTTATGCGCCCTGACTGGGAATTGAACCAGTGACCTTTGGGTTCGCAGGTTGGCACCTTATCCACTATACCACCAGCCAGGGCCTTGAAGTTTTCCTTTTCTAAACCACATTTAATGGCTTTCTAAGCCTGGCCTGAAACTTGCAAACTTCGCTCCAGCTTAGGTGTTTAAACTTTGTTTTCCACCATTACAGCTTCTCAACCCAAAGTGTATAGAATTTCAGAGTATCTAGGATCTTGGGTGAGAAACACACCACATATTCATTTATCTGACTAGAATTTAGCATTTAAATTTAGTTATTAAAATAAGTTTGATATAGACCACCTGAGCTTCTAACCTATTATTTAACAAGATTGAGTGGTGGGCCTAAACTACTTTAATTGAGAATGTAAAACTGTTTCAAGATACCTGCAACAATTATAACATGGAATGAAAATACCCATAGTTTCTAGTGCTGATAAAGTCGTGCATTCTACTAATAACATCCAACTACCAACTACCCCTGTCCTCCTGGCTCCAAAGCTCTTGGATACCACCACAACACAAGGTTCAGGATCCGAATTCCTAAATTATCTGAGGCAAGACTCACGCCTCATTAGTGCAAAAGTCAGTTCTCTGAGGAGCTCTACAATATCCATGCCTAGCCCTGGCTGGCGTGGTTCAGTGGACTGACCAGCAGCCTGTGAACTGAAAGATTGCTGGTTCGGTTCCTGGTCTGGGCACAGGCCTAGGATGAGGGCCACCTGGAGGCCTGCAAAAGGCAACTGATTGATGTAGATCAATCTATCTCTTGCACAACCACATTTCTCCTCCTCTCTCCCTCTCTTCCGGTCTCTCTAAAAAATAAGTAAAATCTTTTTTAAAAAGTAAAAATATAAAACATCCATGCCTAAACACATCTGCTCATTCTCCACTCTTTTTCAGAAAGATACTTACTTATTTTAATGGTATTTATCACAGCAAAATGCTCTAAATCTTATATTTGAGTGATGACATAGTTAATAAAGTAAAAATTAAAAGTCATGAAAACAAAACCCTAGAAATGCTCATTTAAAACATACTAAGTACTGGGGTCTTCAACAACTCAAGTAACAACATGCGAAAATCAAAATGGCTACATTAAACATGATGGGGATTTCCATTTTATGACACTAACATTTTACTGATTATCAGCCTTCTTAAGAAACAGTAAGTATGGAACAAAAGGTGGATGAAAACTTAATTTTAATAATCCTTAATCATGTCTTTTCTCCTTTAATTTTCCCTTCTTCACCTACTTCATTTTTAAAACTTACATTTTAAAAATAACGACTTTAAAATTTGAGGTAGTCACAAAACTAGATCAGTCTTGCAACTACCAGACAAAAACCTTTCGATTTCTTGAGTTATTTGGGAACAAACTGCTACATATGGTCTCTCTTCACTTCTGTCCTTTAGCACGCATTTCCTACAAACAGGGACATTCTCGTTCACAGCCAGAATGAAGACATCAAAATAGGAAGCTGACAGAGACTCGGCTTCCCTCCAATCACCCTCTCTTCTCCAGCCAGCAAGCCCCTCAGCTACCAAGTGCCCCGGCTTACCCACAGACGGTCCCTGGCCTGGAAGGTGAGCTTCTGCAGAGCAGGACCCGGTCTCCTCCTCACACCGCTATGTCTCAGCGCCTAAAATTCAAGCAAAGCTCGTGATGTAGAATTCAAAGCTCACTAGGAAATGGAAGAGATAGGATGAAACCCCTGTCCTCCTAGCTCCAAAGCTCTTAGTTACTCCACTATTGCCAAAAGACACCATGAAATTTTTCACCCCTCCATTCTTATTTTTAAAAAGGTAGTGCTCAGGTACTTCCTCGTTTCCTCGTTTCCTTGACTTCATTTTCTCGACTTCATTTTCTCCTTCTATTTTAATGAATAGATAAATGGCTGTAGTTTGCTGCCCGGGTTAACTTGCATCAGCATTTGCTATAAAATTGCTGGTGAGCAATGTGTTAATGATATCCCAACTTTCCGGGTAAGGGAAGGTTTAGGAAGGTACCTTTCTCACTTACCAGTGAGGAATAAAGCAAGCTCTAAAAGCGCCAGACCCCGCAGCCCCACTTCGGCCAGCCTTACCTAGAGAAGAGACTTCTGACCAGACCGAGCAGAGGTGGGAAGAAGGAACGAACTAGAGTTGACTCTCAGTTTTTTGCTGGATCCTCCCCTCCTCTGGAGGCGATTGAAAGGACCTTGGCCCAATCCCCTCCCAACCTACACTCCCTTGCCCCTCCTCAGGAACACTCCTCCAGCCCTGGAGTCATTGCTGACCGGCACCCTACTCCGATTCTGCATCCCCTGGGGCTGAACCTGCCCCACCCCACCCCGCAACCCTCGGGACTCCAGGCTCTAGTTTCAATAATGGAACCACCACTACTCTGGCCAAAACTCCAGGGATTAATTACCCTTGATTCCTCTTTTCTGAAATTCCCACATTTAATCATTCCCAAGGCTTGAATTCGCCCACTCGTCTGTCTCCCCATGCAAGGCTCCAGCCTAGTTTGAGGCCATCATCTCTCATTAGAATTACTGAAATAACCAACTAGTCTCCTGGCTTCTCCCCTGGACTCTCTGAAATTCTTTCCTCCATGTAATACCTCTCAGTGACTTCCAGTTGATTAAAAATTCTAACTCCTTACTCTTCTGATCCCTCCCCTTCAACGTTGTGTAAATAGTACTCTCTATAATAGGAACAGTCTCCACCCTGGCTGGTGGCTCAGTGGATTGAGTGCCCATCCTTGAACCAAAGGGTCGCTGGTTTGATTCCCAGTCAGTGCATATGCCTGGGTTGTGGGTCAGGTCCCCATTTGGGAGCTTGTGAGAGGCAACCACACATTGACTTTTCTCTGTCTCTTTCTCCCATCCTTCTCGTTCCCTTCCCCTCTACCTAAAAATAAATAAAATCTTAAAAAAAAAAAAAAAAAAGCCGTGGCTAGTGTGGTTCAGTGGATTGAACACTGGCCTGAGAACCCAACGTCTCTGGTTTGACTCCCCTGTCAGGGCACATACCCAGGCTGCAAGCGAGGTCTCCAGCCAGCTCCCTAACTGGAGGTAGGTGAAAGGCAACCATACACCCCCATACATTGATGTTTCTCTCTCATTCTTTCTCCCTCCCTTTGCCTCTCTCTAAAATAATGAATAAAATCATTTAAAAAGAAAGGAAGAAAAGAAAGAAAGAAACAAACAAACTATCTTTTCTGCTCTTCAGAAATACTGAAATTCCTACCTCAGGGCCTTTGCACTACCTGTTTCTTCAGAGAACTATTTTCCCAGGTCTTTCATAGCTAACCGCTTTTCATTATCAGGTGTCAAGTGAAATGTTAACTCCTCTAAGAAGCCACACATAACCCATTCCATTACACTTGTTAAAGAACATATTCAACTGAGTAAATGTCAAGATCTGAAACCAGAAAAGCCAGCATAAGCGTTGTCTGTCGTTGTCTGTCACCTATCAGACCCAATAAGCAGAGATAGGGGTTGAATCTTTATGGATGCTTTATTAAGATTGATCCAAATTTTGGATCATTTTAGTTCCAAGTAATAGCCAATAAGCTTCATAATCAATGTATGTAAAAAGCTCTTGTTTGAGGAACTTGGAGAGCTGACCACCTTGACCCTTGGCAACCATAAGCAGTTCCACCTTTGTGCCTCAGGAGGACTGCAAGCCATCAAGGTGGTATCTGACCCATTAACGCTCCAGGGTGAGAGGACCTTCCCCAGGGCAAAAAGACCTTTTCCCAGGACAGAAGACCTCCACCCAAGACACAAAGACCTCTGCCTGGGACACAGATGAAAGAATGCTATAGATTTTATCTCATTATCTATTTCCCTGAATTTTAAACCCTTTACCTATGCCTTTCTCCTTATAAAAGGGGCCCATTTATAATGGAATGTAAGACAGTCTGTTAGAGTGCAAACCTGCTGTCTTCTCAGCACCTGAGTAAAGTGCCCCCAAAGATTCGATCCCTGTCTCTGCTTACTTGGTCTGGTAGGTGACAGGCTTCACAAACACAGGCCTTTCCGCTTTCAAGACGGTCAGCAATCTGAGAAGATGGCAGGTTTGTACACTGACAAACTGTCTTACATTCCACTTTAAAGAGACCCTTTTTATAAAAAGAAGAAAAGTGTAGGTAAGGCGTTTGGAATTCAGGGACAGTTAATGAGATAAAAGCTGCAGCCTTCTTCCATCTGTGTTCTGGGTGGGGGTGTTTGGGTCTTTGTGTTCTGGGCGGAGGTCTTCTCACCCTCACACAAAGGCTCAGATACCATCATGACAGCATGAAGTCCTCCTGAGGCACAAAGGTGGAACCGCTTGTGGTTATCTGGAGTTAAGATGGGTTATACCTTCAGTTCTTGAGACAATAGCTTTTTACATACATTGATTCCTAAATTTATTAGCTATTACCTGAAACTAAACTTTTTCCAATATTTGAGTCCCCCATCAACTCCAACTGGCTTTATATTAAGTGATTCATGAGTCAGATAGCATCTTATTTAGCATTTCGTATCCGATAAATTGTACAAAAAACTAAATTTGTATAAGCAAAAAGAGAATAGGAGTAAGAAATTGAGTGAATTGTTTCAGGTAAGGAATCCTAGCCTTAAAGGAAGGTAGGGGATTTTATCAAGAAAATTACCTCACTAGTGTTGATGAGGAAATTTCAGACTATTTGGTTTAAACTTTCACTCCTTGGAGAGGCCGAAACTGATACTAGGTTAATTCGGAAATTTTGGTTTGGTGACTTGGCTTAGCAAAAGTGACTATTTCCTTCTTTCCTTCCTTCCTTCCTTTCAACACTATCACAGCACCCTCTTTATTTGGTCCCCAGTTATCACAATCTGTATTTACCCATTCAATTCAGTTCTGTGTGTCCTAATTACATCTCTCTTTCACTTCTCCATTAGAATATAAGCCCTGGTTGGTGTGGCTCAGTGGGTTGACACTAGCCTGCGGGAACCCAAAGATCATTGGTTCGATTACCCAGTCACGGCACATAACCAGGTAGCAAGCCAGGTCTCCAGCCAGGTTCTTAGCTGGAGGCAGATGAAAGGCAACCATACATTGATGCTTCTCTCCTTTTCTTTCTCCCTCCCTGTCATCTCTGAAAATAACAAATAAAATCATTAAAAAAAAAGAAAAAAGAAAAAAAGAAAAGAATATGGACTATAACCCCATAAGGGCAATGATTTTATCTTTCTTGTTCACCATTGTGTCCACTACACCTGAAATGATGACTAGAATGTAATAGGGCCCCATGTTGAATAAAGAAACGAATAAGCAAAATTCTCTTTGTCACATCAGACCTGGTGCTACTCATTGTACTCAAATGTTTATCAAATTGTCTCCAGAATAAGAAAGATGGGCTAAGCAGCTCAGCACGCTATCCTGAGAAGGAAGTTCTGGGGTTCTGGGGTTCAGGCTCCCCAGGTCCAACTTGCAAGGCTTAAATGGAGGTTGACTTGATCAAGTTTATACAGCTAATAAACAGTGAAGACTTGCTACCAAGTAGAAATCCAATCAATGTATGTGAACCAACAAAGAATACATAGTTTTTTAAAAAATCCCTTACTTCTATCTCTCAGGCAGTATTAATAAAATAATGTAAATGAAAATAATTTAAATTAAATGGCAGAATCAAGTGGCAGGAAAAATAAATCACACTGAAGGTGGGTTACAGGTTAGGGGAGATCCATGAGCTGGAGCAGTGTGCTGAATGACATGGTAGATGCAGGAAATCCAGAGTGATGGAAATCATACAGGACCAATGGTCTTGTTTTTGTTTGTTAATTGTATTTATTGATTTGAGAGAGAGAGAGTGAGAAACATCGATGTGTTATTCCACTTTTCTATGCATTCATTTGTTGATTCTTGTATGTGCCTTCGACATGGTCCAGAATGACCTTGGGAGTAGAGGAGGGGCTATCCAGGAGGGTCCGGACACAGGCTGGGCATTGTGCCAGCTCCGTACTGGACACCAGTTCATCTTTGAGTCTACCCAGCTCTTCAGACTTGTCTGGCTTGTCAGAGTAGAAACTTTTGCCTGGTTCCAGTTTGATTATCAAGTTGACAGCTCTGATACCTGCCAGAACACCCTAGGCCTGAAAGGGAGAGGCATTTTCCATCTTGTAGTAGCTGAAGAACAGCAACTTGGAGCCCTGGCTAAGAAACACACATTCTAAGCCCTGGCTGGTGGCTCAGTGGATAAGGCGCCGGCCTGCGAACCCAAAGGTCGCAGGTTCGATTCCCCAGCCAGGGCACATAACCAGGTTGCAAGCCAGGTCTCCAGTCAGGTCTGTGGCTGGAGGCAGGTGAAAAGCAACCATACACAGATGTCTCTCTCACTCTCTGCCTCTTTCCTTCTCTCCCTTCCCCTCTTTCTTAAAATAATGAAATAAAAACTTAAAAAAAAAAGAAACACACATTCTATGTGTTCTGCTTGGGATGTCCTTCCTCACCCAAGTTCTACCCTCCTTGCTAGGCCAATCAACTAATTTGTCAATATTTATTAGATACTTAATATGTGCCAAATACTGTTCTTTCAGAGTTCTGCTTTGATGACACCTCTACGAAGAAGCCTGGTTTGACTCTTTACCTGCATGAGGAACTCTGCTGAGTCCCAGCATTCTGAAGTTTCTGCTGCTCTGCTGCTCCACTTTGTACTGTCCTAGTGAAACCAGAAATGCTGGTGTTCATGCTGCCTGTCACCTGCCCGAACCCAAAAGCAGAGACAGGGATTGAATCTTTATGGGCGCTTCATTCAGATGGTCGGCTGTAAGACAGCAGGTTTGCCCCCTAACAGGCTGTCATAAATTCCATTATAAACAGGCCCTTTTCATAAGGAGAAGAAACGTGTGGGTAGGAATTTGGAATTCAAGAAAAAGTTAACGAGATAAAAGCTGCAGCATTCTTTCCCGGGTGGGTGGACGTCCTTGGGTCCTCCATGGAGGTCTTCTGGCTGGGCAGAGGTCTTTGTGTCCTGAGAGATAGTCATGTCAGCCTGGGGTCAGGTGGGTCACACCTTCAGTTCCTGAAACATACATTCATTACTGAGCTTACTAGCTGTTACCTGAAACTCAAATTTTCCAACATTTGAGTCCCCTGTCCTTGGTTATCTTGGAATGCAGTAATGCCCACTTGTAAGAGAGCTGGCTGCAGATTCAGGTTGTTAGGTTGAGACCACTATTTTACCAGCTGTGTGACCTTGAGTAAGTTAGTTAACTTCTCTGTGCTTCCTTTAAAAAAATCAATAAAGTAGGCAAGATACATAGTGCCTACTTCATGTTGCCAGGAGAACTTGAGATAATTGAAGTACTTTTCTCAATGATTAGAATTCAGTAATACACACACATTGCAACAAGTTTGTTAAATACAAGAAAATATAGAAAAGCAAAGATTACCCCTGATATATATATATATATATTTTTTCTGCTGAGTGACCTGCTTCAGTGCCTGCAGCCTACGGGTGGAGGCTGGGCAATGGTTCTAGGCCACTTTGCTCTGGCATGGGGCACTAGGACAGACCCAGGGGAGCCCTGATATTTTAATGCATATTCTTTAACATTTTAAATTTTCCTTCAGATTTTTCCTATGAACACATGCACTTACATAAAATAAACTTCTTACATCTGTAAACTTTCTTGTGAATTTTGATGAGATTCCAGTCACATACAAAAAATAATTGGGGAACAATTATAAATTATTTAAGCAGTCCAGCAATGAAGATGAAATCTTATCAAGCCAGTTACTTAATCTCTTCATACCTCTTGTTTTCTATAAAATGGGAAATATTAGGGTACCTACTTCGTAGATGGTTAAGTGAAGTAAAACATGCAAAATGCTTAGAGTAGTGCCTTGGGCATGGTAAGCTTCCCATAAATGTTCGCTATTGATGGGGGATTCAAATGTTGGAAGATTTTAGTTTCAGGTAATAGCTATTAATTATGTAATTAAGTAATTAATGTATGTAAAAACTGTTGTTGCCTGGCTGGTGTGGCTCGCTGGTTTGATTCCCAGCCAAGGCACATGCCTGGGTTGTGGGTCAGGTCCCCAGTTGGGGGCACACGAGAGGCAACCACATATTGATGTTTCTCTCTCTCTCTCTCTCTCTCCCTCTCCCTCTTTCCCTTTTTCTCTCTTTAAAAATAAATAAATAAATAATTTTAAAAATTTTAAAAGAAAATAAATAAATAAAATCTTCAAAAAAACAGGAACCTAAAAAAAAGGTATTGTTCCAGGAACTGGGGGTATGACTCACCGTGATTCCAGGTAACCATAAACAGTTCCACCCTTGTGCCTCAGGTGGACTGCAAGCCATTAGGATGGTATCTGAGCCACTGTGCTCCAGGGTGACACTGCCCCTCCCAGGACACAAAGACTAGGGCCTAAGACACAGATGAAAAAATGCTGCAGCTTTTATCTCATTAACCTTTTCCCTGAATTCTAAACCCCTTAACTACACTTTTCTTCTCCTTATGAAAAGGGTCCATTTATAATGGAATTTAGCAGAGTTTGTTAGGGTACAAACCCGACATCTCAGATAGCTGACCATCTAAATGAATCGCCCATAAAGACTCAAACCCTAGGCCCTGGCTGGTAGCACAGTGGATAAGGCGCCGGCCTGCGAACCCAAAGGTCGCAGGTTCGATTCCCCAGCCAGGGCACATAACCAGGTTGCAAACCAGGTCTCCAGTCAGGTCTGTGGCTGGAGGCAGGTGAAACACAACCATACATTGATGTCTTTCTTCCTCTCTGCCTCTCTCCCTTCCCCTCTCTCTATAAGTAATGAAATAAAATCTTTAAAAAAAAAAGACTCAAACCCTGTCTCTGCTTCTTGGGTTGGGTAGATGATGGCAGCACAAACATCAGCTTTTCTGGTTTTACTATTAATGTTGCTAATATCATTTGTTTAAACTTTTGTTAATAGTATTCCTGAGTAATAATTATTTTCACATTGTTATTGTGAATGATCTTTTTCCCTCCAGTCTACGAATGATATAGAGGAAAGGAGTAGCTCGTAGTTTAGCATCTCCTAGGCAAGACAGCACTTGTAAACAGACTACTTGAAACACGTGTTAATGGAAAGATAAAGGTAAACAATGGGTTCTAGGAATGGTAGGGAAGGCCTTTGGTGAAACTTGCAGGGCAGATTTGGGGAAGGTTCTTTGAAGCTGTAACAGGGGGCTGAGTCTCGAAGGACATGGCATTTTGTGCATTTTACGGGTGCTGTGCTCCCATAAAGTACTTAACCCCCAGTGGAGGTGCCAAGGTGGTGGGCCCTGCCCCTAGCTCCCATGGAAGCTAGAACTCATACTGTCACTGGAAAAGGACCAGCCAGAGTTGGTCTGCCTCGGCCCCACTGGTCGTGTGGGTTCTTGAGTTTGTGCAGGAAAGAGATCACAACATGAATCCAGGTGATTTGGAGAGTATGTTTATTGAAGCTGGGGACCATGAAACAAAGGAAGGACCAGGAGAAGCACCAGGAGAGCCCTGGAGGGGCTCTGCTTTGGCTTCCTAGAAACATAGGCCAGAAGTGAGTCAAGGCCTCGCTGCTCTTAGCTCATTAAAACGTGAGAAAAAAGAGGGCCTTGCAGACAGGTTGAGGGGGTTAGCCTGGGATGAGCTGCTGCTGCCCATTGCTCCCCTGGTTGCAGGTTTGCTGGGGACACAGTTTAGGGGGGACAGGTAAAGACGCATGCCCGAGAGGGAAGAAAGGCATGGGAGCAGTCCAGAGAAAGCCTTCCCTGTCTTGAGTATTTTTTAAAAATTGAACTTTTGGGGGTGAAGTTGGTTAATAAAATTATATAGTTTCAAAAGTACAATTTTATAACACATCATCTGTATATTGTACTGTGTTCACTACCCTGAGTTTGATGGGTCTTTTTGGTAAAGAGGAGAAGGGAGGGAGAAAGAAAGGGTTGCCTCTTGCTCACCCTCAACCAGGGACTGCGGGCCGGTGCACAATCCACTGAGCCACAATGAAACCAGATCTTCATGGTGTTTTATTCAGATGGTTGGGGACCTGAGAAGATGGCAGATTTGTACTCTAACAGACTGTCTTACATTACATTGTAAACAAGCCCTTTTTAGGAAGAGAGGAAAGCTATAGGTAAGAGGTTTGGAATTCCAGGGAAAAGTTCATGAGATAAAGCTGCAGCATTCTTCCATCCCAGTCCTGGGGCCCTGGTCTTTGTGTCCTGGGCGTGGCGGTGTCACCCTGGAGCCGAAATGGCTCAGATACCATCTTGATGACTTGCAGTTTTCCGGAGGCACAAAGGTGGAACTGCCTATGGTCTCCTGGAGTCAAAACGGGGTCATTCCTTCTGTCCCTGAAACAATAGCTTTTTACATACATTGATTCCTAAGTTAATTAACTATTACCTGAAACTAAAATTTCTAACATTTGAGTCCCCTGTGAACACCAGCTTGGGCAAGTTTGAGGGTTCTCATCTGTTTTCTTTTTCTTTTTCATCTGTTTTCTTAAAGGTGGGGATTTTAGGAAAGGTCTTAGGGAAGGACCTCAATAGAAGATTCATCAGCTTTATGCTGATGCAGCAAACGAGGTTTAGTCCCGTGGCTTCATTTGTCCTTGGGTGTGTTTGGTAAAAATGGCACTAACTGGATTTGTTATCTATGGATACCCTAAGGGAGACGTGTAAACCATTTACTTTTAGGTGTCCTTGGTTAGGGAAAATAGGATTTACTAGATGGCTGTAAACTGTTTACCTGTATGACTCTGTCTCAGTTTCCCTCTTTCACTGTCCTGGCTTTACTACTAGCCTGTCTCAATACCGGAAGTAAAGGGAGACAACTGGCTACATGGAATCAAGAGGCCAGGGAGCCCTGGGACTCGAGAGCCCTTCCTTTTCCGCTCCTGTTATTCCTCAACCCCACAGAGACCTTCCCTACTCTCACAGCTAGTCCTGACTAGGCAGCCATGATCAGAGTTGGTCAGAGATTTCCTTTGGGGGTATTAGCATTCTAGCCCAAAGGACATATTCACATCTAATCATCTTTCTCTAGAAAAGAGTGGTTTCTATGGAGATAGGACACCTAATCCCACCCATTCTTTAATATTCTAGTCACTATCATAGGGTGGGGATCCTCTTCTGCATTTATGAGAAGACGCCCTTCATTTTGAACAAAATTTCCTCTGAACTACGGCATGAATCAGGTAAATGGAAAACATGCGCCACCTTCTGGTCACAAGCGCGAGTAGCTTTTTTAAAGACCCGTTTTTCATTAATATTAAACACAGGTTTTCCTCTGTTTTCCTGGTTGCTACATAAAAGGCTCTGGGAACTTCAGTGCGTGCTCAATGAAGACTCACCTGAAAAGCCAGGTTAAAATGCGGATTCTGAGTTTTAAGTGTGCACCTGCTTGCACAGGATTCTGGTGTGAACTGTCATGGACCTCTCTGAGAAACAGTAAAAATGATGAGGACTGGCAGACGCCGTCGCCGCAGTCGCCTTGGGTCGTCTTAAGCGCAGTCATGGGCAACCCTACCGTGTTCTTCGACATCGCTGCCCACGGCGAGCCCTTGGGCCGCGTCACCTTTGAGCTGTTTGCCGACAAAGTTCCAAGGACAGCAGAAAACTTTCGTGCTCTGAGCACTGGGGAGAAAGGATTTGGTTATAAAGATTCCTGCTTCCACAGAATTATCCCGGGATTTATGTGCCAGGGTGGTGACTTCACACGCCACAATGGCACAGGTGGCAAGTCTATCTACGGGGGGGAAATTTAACAATGAGAATTTCATCCTGAAGCACACAGGCCCTGGCATCTTATCCATGGCAAATGCTGGACCTAACACAAACCTTTCCCAGGTTTTTATCTGCGCTGCCAGGACTGAGTGGCTGGATGGCAAGCACGTGGTCTTTGGCCGGGTGAAAGACGGCATGGATGTTGTGACAGCCATGGCGCTATGGGTCCAGGAATGGCAAGACCAGCAAGAAGATCACCATTACTAACTGTGGACAACTCGAATAAATTTGACTTGTGTTTTATCTTAAAAAAAAAAATAATAATAATGATGAGACGAAGGCCAAAATGAAAAGCAAATAATGGGTTTATAAAAGTTGTTATATAATTACAAGAGAAAACACTTTATCATTAAAATATAAAATTTTGGGAAGCACGGAAAAATATGTAAATTCACATACAAGCCCAGAGAAAAAACACATTTTATACTCTTGTTTTTATGTCTTTTTTTTTTTTTTTAAGATTTTATTTATTATTTCCAGAGAGAGAGGAAGGAAGAGAGGCAAAGAGGGAGAGAGACAGCAATGCATGGTTGCCTTTCACCTGCCTCCAGCTAAGGACCTGGCTGGAGACCTGGCTTGCAACCTGGTTATGTGCCCTGGCTGGGAATCGAACCAGTGACCTTTGGGTTCACAGGCTGGCACCTTATCCACTGTGCTACCAGCCAGGGCTTGTCTTTTGATTTTTTGCTTGTTTGTTTTTGTTTTTATGTCTCTTGAAGCTTTGTGTTCCTAGTACAAAAATTTCTCTGAAAATATGGTTTGCTGTGGCTGCATCCTTTTCCACGTGTGGCTGTGGACCTTGTGGTATCTGACAGTTCCCAAGGGGGTTCCAGAAGGATCATTAGGCTTTTTCTATTATAAATAGTAGGTAGTATGGTACAGGTGTGACTATCTATATATGTTAATCTTTGTGTTTGATTTTGATTATTGCCTTCATGTGTAATGGGGATGATAATGATATAGTTTGATGGCTTGATAATATTGCCAGTCATCATTTCTTATTCTACTACATTAGCCAGGACTTTCAAAACATGAAATGGTGAAGATGAAAACAGTCAGTTCCTCCACAAATAGTTTGTAATTAGAATAATAAAGGCTCTACTTCCAAATGTTTAATGGAATGTTGCAACCCAAGTGATATGTCCTCTCCAGCTATACTTTCATTTAAAAAAAAAAAAAAAAGATTTTATTTATTATTTTCAGAGAGAGGGGAAGGGAGGGAGGCAGAGAGGGAGAGAAGAATCAATGTATGGTTGCCTTTCACCTGCCTCCAGCTATGGATGTGGCTGGAGACCTGGCTTGCAACCTGGTTATGTGCCCTGTCTGGAAATTGAACCAGCGACCTTTGGGTTCTCAGGCTGGCACCTTATCCACTGAGCCACCAGCCAGGGCTCTAGGTATACTTTCCTACTGAGTTCTTTGTTTTCTTTTTCCCTAAGCTTAAAAAAATTGGATTTTCATGACTTGCTATTCATTATTAGCCTAATTTTAATGAAGAAGTTAGAATAATAGGAAAGTATAGTGAGAAAAAAATAATTCTTATATACAGTTTTCATAACTAAATGCTGTGTAATATACCAAGTTGAGTCAAACTTGGCCAGGCACTCTGTCTACCCCATAGACACAAAGTAAGCAGTGACCTGATTTGTGATCTATACTAGAGTGACATAGGTATAATTACAAAAAGAAGTGATCCAGCCCTGGCTGGTAGCACAGTGGAAAAGGCACTGGCCTGTGAACCCAAAGGTCACTGGTTCAATTCCCCAGCCGGGGCACATAACCATGTTGCAAGCCAGGTCTCCAGCCAGGTCCGTGGCTGGAGGCAGGTGAAAGGCAACCATACATTGATGCTTCTCCCTCTCTGCTGCTCTCCTTTCCCCTCTCTCTAAAAAGGGTAAATAAAATCTTTAAAAAATATTAAAAAGTGATCCTTGCACTAATAAAACAATGTATAAGGTACAGATGTAGCAATAATAGCTAATTTTATTATGTAAAAAGTACTGCTTTATTTTACATATATATTAATTCACTTAATCATCCTATGTTGAGTTATCCTGTGAAGCAGATATTATTCTTGTCATTATCATCTCCATTTAAAAAAAAAAGATTTTATTCATTATTTTCAGAGGGGGGGGGAAAGAGAGGGAGGAAGAAAGGGAGAGAAGCATCAATGTATGGTTGCCTTTCACCTGCTTCTAGTTGGGGACCTGGCTGGAGACCTGGATGGAGACCTGGGTATGTGCCCTGACTGGGAATCAAACCAGCAACCCTTGGGTTTGAAGGCTGGTGCTCAACCCACTGAGCCACATCAGCCAGGGCCTATCATCTCCATTTTTACTGATGAGGATATCAGAGTAACTTGTTTCAAGTCCTGAAAGCCAGGATTTGAACTGAGGTGTTGCTCTTCCAGAGTCCCTGCACATAACTACTATATAATAATGTAATACTGTAATACTGTGGCAAGAAAGATCATAACTCCGGAGGACCCCGAAGGGTTTGTAAATATCAGTATTTTTACCTGATATTAATTGAATGGTGAAAATGAAATGATAGTCATGGTCCCTGCCTTTATTCAGTTTGCAGCCTAGTGGGGGAGCCACACCATCAACAAAGGAAAACACAAGTGAATACGTAATTACATACAATTATAAGTGTTATGAAGGCAAAGAACTGAATACTAATATGAAAATAGTAATAAGGATGAGGAGGGAGTATTAGATTCTGGTAGTGTCATGGAGAGACCCCCTAGGAACGTGACATTTGATGCTAGGCCAGGTTACAGAGACTTGATGTATTTATTCCAAGGTCAATGAAGGGCTGTGAAGCAGGTGTGTGGAGGAGGTTACAAGGTCTTGTTACCATTTCAAGATCACTCTATTTTATGGAGTAGGAATGAGAGTTGAGAGGGTGAAACCTGGGAGAGCAGTTAGAAATAGTTCTAGGCATGAAGCGATGGCTATCTGGACCAGGCTGGTGGCTCTAGACATGGAGAAAAGTGGGCATCCTTGTGAACATGCATTAGGAATAGAACTAGCATTTTTGGTGGCTGGCTGAGTTGTTAGGGGTGATTTGGTCAGCAAGGTGGATGTGAAGCTGTGTTGAGATGCAGGAGCCTGGGGGTGGACAGATTTACAGGGCTCTCTGCAATGAGCTCAACTAGCTGAAATCCCATCCCTTTTTCAGGATAATTCACACTCCCCTCCCACCTCATTCCCTCTTCCAGTGGATCATAGCCACCTCAGTAATAAGCCTGTGGTCTTGAGAAGCGGGATGGGTGAGCTCTCATGGCAAGCTCTCAGCTTCCCTGCTGATCTTCCCTTCCTTTGGCAGGTTCCCGTGCTGTAACTCCGGAGTATGAGCTCTGGGGGGTCAGGGATCTTACCTGGCTCGTTTACCCAAGTGTCCCTTTCTGCAGGAGCTCTTGTTTTCTGTCTTAGTCCCTGGTGAACTCTCAGTCAGCCTGCCCCCATTCACAGTGAGTATGTTTGTCACCTCCTCTACCCCCATTTTGTTTGCAAACTGATCTCAAAAGGGAGTGTGGAAATCATTTGAATACTGGTGCAGGTATGTAAGATTTTCCCGCTCCACCCCCAACTTGTTCTTAATGCATTTTTAGAGAGATTTCTTTAAAGGAAAAAAAAATCTGATTATAAAATGTCCCCAGATTAAAGGATCTCAGTGACTCCAGACTGCTGAAAGGATAAATTCCAGCCTCTGTCAAAGGGTCCGGAAGGCCAGATCTTGCTGGACTTGGACCCTGCCTATCTGGCCAGTCATATCTCTTCCCACCTTTCACATCTTTTGTTCCAGCTGCACTTGACTGTTGGTGGTTTGCTGAACTCACTACTCTTACTTTGAAAATGCTACCATCTTCCCTGTACATCATGCCATTCTACTCTGTGTCACCCCTTCACCTGGCCACCTGGCTACCCCTTACTTCCCTCCCAGCCTTTGCAGGCTGCTTCCCTGACGCTACACTCCCCTCCATTATAGATAGCATCACCTCTCTCCATTGCAGTTGCTGCTTCCTTATCTTTCAACTTAGCAAGCCAAGGGCAGCTGTATGTCTTCTGTTCTGTATCTCCTGAACCTAACATAGTTGGTTCTTAATAAATGTTACATGAGTAACTGAAAGTCTTATTGTACAGTACATGTTTTTCTTTCTTTCTTTGAGATTTCATTTATTTACTTTTAGAGAGGGGAAGGGAGGGAGAAAGAGGGGGAGAGAAACATCACTGTGCGAGAGGTACACCAGTTACCTCTCACACGCCCCCAGCTAGTGACATGGGGCAACTCAGGCATGT
Organism: Noctilio leporinus; assembly: GCA_004026585.1. NCBI lineage: Eukaryota > Metazoa > Chordata > Mammalia > Chiroptera > Noctilionidae > Noctilio > Noctilio leporinus. The sequence goes on from PVIW01003545.1 coordinate 22,739, forward strand.
ACCCTGACTGGGAATCAAAAAAGCGACCTTTCAGCTCATAGGCTGGTGCTCAATCCACTGAGCCACACCAGTGGGGGCTCACGTTTCTTTAAAAATTCAATTTGAATGACTGCTAAATCTTCTAGTCCTTTCTAAGTGTATCTTACAATAGCAATTTTATGTAAAATACACAATAAATGATACATTACAACAACAAGACCCCAGAGTGCAGGTCCTGGAAGGGGGAAGGATGAGGGTGGGGAGCACCTGAGTGCTGAAATCCACACCCAATCCCTGAAATCCTCACACCTCAATCAGTGTCAAGGGCCAAGCTGATCTAACTGGGTTAATGGAAGAGTGGAGATAAGAAGGGAAGGAACCTGATCGTAGGACCAAACCACCAACAGCTATGAGGATGAGGCTCACCTTCCTGTACTATTTGTTCACAACCGGGCCAGGTGGAAGCGCCAGCCTTCTGAGGTTTTGCCCCTTCTGGAGGTGCCATCCCTCACCTCCACCTCCAGTTCTCCTGAGAACTCAGCTAAACGAACGTTTCTCCGCCTGCGGCGCAGCCACCTATAGCGGAGGCCAGGACCTTACAGCGTCTCCTGTGCGCCCCCGCGTGGCCGTTTGAGGTCTCGCAGGCTGCAGCTGGATGTGGCTGACTGCCCGGGCGCCTAGCGGGACGCCAGCAAGTTTGGAGGCTTGTGACCCAGCATCGGGACTTCATTTCTAGCCAGGGAGAGTGAAAGAAATGAACTGGCTAGCGGAGCAGGTGTCCTGTCCTTGCCACCTCGCGGCAAACCGAACGCCTGGCGAAGCTCCCTGGTTAGAATCTCCACACATGTCCAGAAAACCAGTGATCGAAAAATAGAAAAAGGGGGTAATTACGGACAGAAAACTCCGAGGCTGTGGGAGGGAAGTCACAGTAGGGTTTTGAACCCGTCCTTGAGCCCCAATCCCTCTCTGATCTTCAAGCCGCATTTAATTACTGCACCTTGGTCTTCCAAATAACCAACTACTTTAGTGGTTTCATGGAAGCCTGTGCTGTGGCTGCAGCGCTTTCAGGAAAGGAAATTGTCCACTGAGTAGTCAGGACGCTTCTGGAAGCAAGGAGGGGTGATCCTCTTGCCCCGTTAAGAGACAGGTGTATCCTGCTGGGGAGCCTCCACGCCCCGCGTTCTGCCCGGGGCCTCGCATCCTCTTCCAGAATCCGGACCGGAACCGGGCTGTCCGGCGGCGGGGTCTGCATTCTAGCTGACGGATGCGGAGGTTTGGCAGGGACGCTCGAATTCAGCTTCTGCGGGCTGTGAGATCTTGAGCAGGTTTCTAACTTATTTGATTTTAAATTTCCCCTTCTGTAAATAACGGGGGCAATAATACCTATCCTGAAGTGTTGTTGCGAAGGGTCATTGAGCGTTCTGTCCTCCCGTATTATGCAAAATTTCGAACATGTTGCTAAGTTGAAAAATTTGAGACAACCTCCACCATCAACATTGTCATTTTTCACTAGGTTTGTTTTTTGTTTTTTATTTTTTAAAGATTTTATTTATTTCCAGAGAGAGAAAGGGAGAGGCAGAGAGAGAGAAACATCAATGTATGGTTGCCTTTCACCTGCTTCCAGCCACAGACCTGGCTGGAGACCTGGCCTGCAACCTGGTTATGCGCCCTGGCTGGGGAATCAAGCCAGCGACCTTCGGGTTTACAGGCTGGTGCCTTATCCACTGTGCCACCAGCCAGGGCTGAGGTTTTTTTTTTTTTTTTTTTTTTTTAAAGATTTTATTTCATTATTTTTAGAAAGAGGGGAAGGGAGAGAGGCAGAGGGAGAGAGACATCAATGTATGTTTGCTTTTCACCTGCCTCCAGCCACCAATCTGACTGGAGACCTGGCTTGCAACCTGGTTATGTGCCCTGGCTGGGGAATCGAACCTGCAACCTTTGGGTTCGCAGGTGTTTTTTGTTTTTTTAATATTTGTTTTTAGAGAGAGGGGGAGGGAGAAAGATGGATTGGTTATTTCTCCCCCGCCAGGGCTAAAGTTGTTTCCTCCCACATCTACCCATGGTCGCTCAATTGCCAACGACCACAGCTAGGAAGGAAAAGGGAGGAGAATGCTCTAGCATAGTGGTTCTCTAACTTGTGTGTCTATCAGAATCAAGCAGGGAGCTTGGGAAAGCACAGATTTTGGGCCCCACTTCAGAGATTCCGTTGGTTCAGGGCAGAGTTTATATTTGCATATCTCCCAGGTGATGCCAGGGACGTCAGTCTGTGGTTATTATGTTTTGGGGCAGCAGCTCTCATTGCTAATGAATAGTGTGTGTTAAGGCCTAAGGGCTCTAGAGAGCTTGACTTGTCCTGGGGAGTATTTGGTGATTCTAGTGTTAATATGACTGCCAGAGATATAGACAGAAGCTAAATTATGAAGTGCTGTTTTAAAAAAAGTTTTTATTTGAGAGAGGAAAGGAAGGAAAAAGAGGAGAGAAATATCAATGTGTCAGATACATGGATTAATTGCCTCTTGCACACCTCCAACTAGGGACCTGGCCTACAACCTAGGTATGTGCAAACCAGTGACATTTTGGTTTGCAGGCTCAATCCACTGAGCCACACCAGCCAGGACTATGCTAAATTTGAACTTCCTTGAATGCAATGAGAAGCCATCAATAAAATACTTAGGGGTCCCTAGGCTGTGCAGCGGCAGATGCAAGATTTCAGCTGTCTGCCCCTAGAGGATGTGGGAAAGGCATAGGAAAGGGTGACTACACCCAGTTCTGGACACTAGAGTGGGCAGGGGGCTGGACAACCCTAAGCATTACCCTAAATCAGGCCATCCCTAGAGGAGCTATGGTTTAAGGTCCCACTATGTCTGTGACAGTTAATGTTATGAGTCTGCATTGAAGGTGTCTTTGAATGAGATTAACAGTGAAATCACTCGAGTTAGCAGATTGCCTTCTATAATGTGGCTGGGCCCTATCCAGTTGAAGGCCTGAATAGAACAAAAAGACTGGCCTCCCGGAACAAGAGAATTCCCCAGCAGACAGCTTCAGACTTCATCTGCGCCATGACTCTCCTGGGTTGTGAGCTTGCCAGCCCATGCTGTAGATTTGGGATTTGCCAACTTCTATAATTGCAGAGTCAGGTCTTTATAATAAATCTCTTTATATGTACATACACACCCCCTATTGGTTCCGTTTCTCTGGAGAAGCCTAATACAATGGCAGGCAGGACATTTCCACTCCGGGTCTTCAAATATGGCTAAATCTTATCTTTCAGGATATGGGGGCCATTGGAGCCTGTTTTCTAACAGGCATTTTGAGGTTCCAGGAAAACATCATCAAATGTGGCTAGTGGAAGGAAGTTGAATGGCTGGTACCCTCTATTGCGGCACCATTTCTTTTGTTCTCCCTGGAGAGAAAAGCTGGGCACATGCCCAGCCAACACATTAGACCTGAGTGGCTGCTAATAACGCACCTGTCAGGAGCTCTGGCTACCTGCAGAAGAAGAATGCTGAAACATAAGGGTAGCCAGGGTGGGCTGCCTTGGGAATTCCTCCCAGGATGTGGAGATGTATGGCAAGTTGGTAGAACAAGTCTTTCTCTTTTTAATCAACATCCAAAAGATATGTCTACTTTTCATTGTTTTCTAGTCTGAAATTTTTTTTTTTTTTTTTTTTTTGTCTTACAGATGCCTTGTGTTATGGAACTAAGTTAGGGAGAACTGAAATAAGCCTTAAAAAATTCAGGCTAATTTACAAGCCAGGCATGGGTACTCTGTAATAGCTTGCTAAATTGGTGAATTCCCACAGGCTTTTAGAAGACTCTCCTGCCTGCACATTAGCTGGCTGACTGGGCAAGTCCCAGCTCCCTCTGGCACGTTTCTCCTGTGAAAAGGGAGAAGTGGTGTGTTGGGCAGAGCAGGCGCCAATGATGAAGCTGCCACCATTTCTAAAACACTTCTTAAAAATTTATTGATTTTGACTTGGTTGGCGTGGCTAAGGGGATTGAGTGTGAGTCTTTGAACCAGAAGGTTGCTGGTTCGATTCGCAGCCAGGGCACATGCCTTGCAGGCCAGGTCCCCAGTTGGGTGCATGAGAGAGGCAACCTATCGATGTATCTATTGCCCGTGGATGTTTTTCTCCCTTTCTTTCTCTCTTCCCTCTTCTCTCTAAAAATAAAATAAATAAAATCTTTAAAAAGTGTATTGATTTTTAGAGACAGAGGAAAGGGAGAGAGAGAAAAACACTGATTTGTTGTTCCATTTATTTATGCATTCATTGGTTGATTCTTGTATGTGACCTGACCGGGGATCAAACCCACAACCTTGGGGTTTTGGGACAATGCTTCAACCAACTGAGCTACCCAGCCAGGACTCTAAAATCTGATTCTATAGAGAGGATTAGAGAAATTTTTGCTCCTGTGTATCTTTGCCCAGCTGGGTCCTGATACTCGACAGCAATGTCTAAGGGACCCAAGACCAAAGAGGCTGGTTTACCTGCTCCTTAGTGACTGGAAATGAAAGAAATACTCAGAAGGGGTGGAGGTTAAAGTCTTCCAAAGTCATCTATCTCTCTCACACACACATACATTTTAGTTTATCTTGATATTGTGCAGTGAAATAGTTCTTTTTTCATCTTTACTTAGAAAGAGAATCTGAAATTGAGATCCAAGCTGTCAAAAACTTAACATTTGCACTAGGCTGACATAAAACTGGAACTATGACCTGAATTTAAAATTTTGTGTTAAAAAATTCTCGCTATTCTGATTGACTTTAATATAAAAATGTAAGTATAAATGAAATATAAAATTGAGGGGGGTGAATGGGGGGGCAAAAGTTTTCATTGCTTATGAAGCATGAAAACCAATGTTGCTTGATCTCCCAAGATAAGTGGTGGTAGTTCTGATCCTGATAAAGTGTGCTCCTGAAAAACAATGGCCTCTAGGCCCCCTGGGCAGGTGTGTCTGTGGGCAAGGGTCCCAAAGAGTCAAATAAACTGTCAATTCCAGAAGCAGGGGCAAACCAAAGGCCTTACTTTAGTGCTTCTTTAAGTGAACAATGCTTACAGAAAATTGAACCACATTGTGAGAAATTGATTCCCATTAGCATCTTAAATCCTTTGATTCGGACTTTTGCTTCTGTTCATAAAAGATTAAGTGCTATGGGAACAGCCCTTCTATAATACTGCCCTTCTGTAGTGAACTGGAAAAATGGGCATAATACTTAAAACAGCATAATATGTAAGATACAACAGGCAGCTCAGGATTTTGATGCCCCAAAGAAAGGAAACCATGTCAGGCCTGCAGTTGCCCTTTACTGTCGGGAGGCAGTATCCAGGACAGCACCTGGGAAGAGGGAACCAAACAGACTCCATCTGTGGAGGTGAGAGGTCAAAGTTCAGGGAGACAAGGTGGCTAGACTCTGAGGATGGAAGGGAGCTGCTTAGGGAGAGCTGTGATCTACAGAGGGGTTTTCCTGGCTGCAATATTAATCTGCACATGCATGACAGGTAACTAATTCCCCAAGGGCAGAAAGAACACCTGGAGTTCAGACAGGGGCTGTAGTAGTTTCTAGCCTGTCAGAGTGGAAAGACCTCATCATATACAGGCATTTGGTAGAATTCTCAATGCTTAATAGTGGGGAAATTTAGCCCTAAACTAAAGGCTGCCTTAAGACCTGCCCTGTCACTTGTGATTGGTTTGTTTTTTTCAAGCAAGAGCCTTTAAAGCAAGACATGAAAGGATCCAACTGATTACAAGTAACTTAACTACTTGTAAAAACAGTCCACTGCTGTTGAAAGGAATACAGCATCCCTGGCTCAGCTGGTTAGAGCATTGCTCCCATATGCCAGGATTTTGGGTTTGATCCTGGGTTAGGGCTCGTGTAAGAATCAACTGGTGAAAACATGAATGAATGTGACAAATCTGTTTCTCTCTCACTCTCTCTTAAAAAAAAAAAAAAACAACAACAAAAAACAAAACAGAACCTACCACCCAGAAATGTAAATTTTTAAGAAAAGATTTTATTAGTTTTTAGCGAGAGGGGAAGGGAAGAGAGGCAGAGAGGGAGAGAGACATCAATGTATGTTTGCCTTTCACCTGCCTCCAGCCATGGACCTGGCTGTAAAAATGTAAATTTTACAGTGCTTGGCATCTAATAAAAATGATCAAATATGCAAAGCAGCAGAGACCCATCTACAATTAGGAAAAATCAATTAATCAATAGCAACAGCTCCATCAATGTCAAAGATGATGGAGTACTATAGTAGATAGATATTAAACTACTATAAGCCTTAGTATATAAACCAGGGCCAAGTATACCCTGTGGGCCAAATCTGGCCCCTGCCTGTGTTTGTGAATAAAGTTTTATTGGAACATAGCCAAACTCCTGCATTGATGAACTGCCAACTGCTGCTTCCATACTACAATAGCAAAGTTGAGTAGCTGGGACAGAGATTGCAAAGGGCTACCAAGCCTAAAATATTTATTGTTTGGTTCTTTGAAAAAAGACTGAAGTAAAAATTCTAAGGATGGGACATACAGTATTTGAAAATTATACTGGATGGAATTTATATGAAGGTGAATCAGACCAATTGTCTGGTTTCAAAAAAGCTTATTGTCTGGTCGGGGGAGGCTGACCTCGTTGACAACAAACGGATGTAAAAAAGGGGAATGTGGAAGGAATTAAAAAACACCCTGCAGTTTGCAATTCCAAATTCTTGGAATTAAGGTGCCTACCAGGCTAAAGTTCCTTTCCAGAGGGTTGATAGTATTGGGTTAGCTCAGAAGTTCATTTTGTTTTTTTCTGCAAAATAAAATACATTTTTCATTTTCACCAATAATGTTATTGATTTGGATATTTTGGTATGTCAGCTATCTCTTGCATGGTAGAACATGGATGGTTCTTAATGTCTTAATTGCTACTAACTTCAACTGGTCTACCCTCCTGTGGAGCACTGCCTAGTGAGAAATCTTCAGCACGAAACTTCACAAACAACTTTGAGATGTCCGATCAGCTACAGCACCTTCTCCGTACACTGTACAAATCTTTGTGTTTCAGCTGTGTTATTTTTTAAACCTCTTTTGAAATTGTAAAGCATAGTTTGCCAAAAATGGTGTGCATTTTCTCCCATCTTCGATATTAAAATGGCTACACACAAATTCACCTATTTTGTTTTAAAAATGCACAATGATATGATAGCTATCACATACAATCTAACAAAATTGTTTTGAATGAAGTTAAAGACAACTAAATGCTACTACTAGAGCCATCTTATGGGGAAAAAAACCAAATTAAATTTTTGGCCACCCCAATCATCGAAGTGCCTTGCCTGGTCCTGAAAGAGGAAGGCCGGCCCATGGAGTTGATCACCACCCCTCATCCCCCGGGGGCGTGGTGCCGAGGGAAACCTAGTTTCAGCTCAGCGGCGCTTTTCATAGTACAGGCTCTGGTTCCTCAGCCCCTCACCACTGGGGATGCTTTGCTTTTCCATTTGGGGACCACAGTTCAGAGCTAAGCCACCCACAAAAATATTTTTTTTAAAGGTCATTACTGATCGAAACCACAAATTACCAACATAAATTTCAGGCCACCTCCATAAATGGCATAAGAGGTTTATTGCTAATGTTCATTTTTGGATTTCTTTGTATTTTTAAAGATATTATTTATTTTTAGAGAGAGGGGAAGTGCAGGAGAAAGAGAGGGGGAGAAACATCAATGTGTGGTTGCCTTTCACACACCCCCAACTGGGGACCTGACCACAACCCAGGCATGTGCCCTGACTGGGCATTGATCTGTGACCCTTTGGTTCACAGGCCGGTGCCAAGTCCACTGAGCCACACCAGCCAGGGCTGTGTCGTGCTTACTGTGAGCCAGGCACTATACCAAGGGTTCTACTTGGATTTTGCTCATCATAGTGCCTTGCCACCCTCCACCCCACCCCCAAACCTTGCTATGTAAGAAACTAAAGCAATGGGTACTTAAATAATTGGACAACTTACTAATCAGGCTAGTAAGTTAGGATTAGACTTGCCAATGTGATGCCAAGGCTCACCCTCTGGACGACTATAGTGGCTCCTTTGCAAAGCATCTGTTCCGACACTGACCACACACCTGGCAATTCGTAAGTGACACAGTTAGTAATGGATCTCCGATGTTAACAGGACACTGAAAAACTGTGAAAAGTTGGATTTTTCTTCCTATTAGGGAACAAAACGGCTGAAGAAAAAAACTCAAATACAGAAATGAAGCTTTTTTTCATATATAATGCGACTCCATTCATTCCTTAGGCAACTACATTTATTTAAAATCTTGACATTTTGTACATACGAACATTCAGCAGTTTCATTTTTCCTCGTTTACTTCTCTCTCATGCTAATTCCAATCAGTGATATTATTACTATATATAAATAGCCCACAAGAGGAAGCCAAAAGGAGATTTGTGGCTGCGAGAACAAATCCTTTCACAAACTGCCATCTTTGTATCCTCTTAGCTTGTCAGTAAGTCCTGATGCAAAAAATAAATGTTTTTGGCAAGGCAATTATTTATTAGTCATGCAAGCAGAGGCAGAATCAGTTATGAGATCACTAGTTCTGCTGATTTCCTGCAGCAAGGAGTATAAAGCATCACAATTCCTTTATCAATAGGTCCTGAGTGACATGACCTAAAAGGATAATGTGTCAAAGATACACAACAACAATGTATTATTTCAAAATGTGTATTTAATATCCATTCCATCAAAATCAAGCAGAATCACATTTCAAAAGTGTATATCTATCTGTCTATCTATATATATATATTACTTTAAGGTGCATTTTCAAGTTCTATTTGGGCCTCATTTTCTCTTGGATGCCTGAGGTGTTCTTGCAGATACAGTTAGCACAGAATGTTCAGAGGTTGATAGCTTCTCATGCATTGAAAGGTGGGATCCTAACAATACCGCATATCTTGGATGTATCAGAAATTTCAAAGCCATGTGTAGTTTAATACCAATCATAAAAGACATTTTCAACATAAAATTTAGGCACTCTATACTTTGGAATAGCCACAAATATTCCAACAAGAGTTAATGCACTTTGTGATTATATCTACTCAAAGATAATTCTCAATTAAAATCTATACTTATTACATAACATTTTAAATTAGAGCCCATTACATTTCAATAATTACTGTGAATGACTTGCAGCATTGTGTTTTTAGTTTAAGAATGCCAACTACTTCCATTGGTGATCCTGGTACTCATCCTCATGCTGTATTTTTATAATGGAAGAGCCTTAAAACAGTTACTGATAAGCATACCCTTCATTTTTTCCTTCTCATACCTGAATAAGAATGTACCTAACCACTCTTACAGGCATTCTTGTATTCTCTGTTGTAGTTGCTTTCTTAGCATGCAAAACTACAGCAAATGGGGGCTTCTTGGAGATCGGGAAAGGTTGGTCAAGAAGCCACCACTGATGGCTAGGCTCAGTTTATTTGTTCAGTTGCTTGTTGCTAAGCGTGTTGTTCCATCTACGTTTCTACAGTCTGGGCTGCTAGACTGATTGGAATGGAGTCAAAGCAGAGGATACTCTAATTTGCCATTCCATGCTCCACAAGGCCAAGGCTCCCTAGACTTTGTCTGACTTTGAGCAAAACCTGATCTCTGCAGTGTGGTTTTGGGGGTTTCATCTCCTTGTCTGAAGACTACGGGGTGGGAATGATACTTGCCTACTGAGATGCCATTCACTTCAGATGAACTTCCCTGACTTGAATGTAGTTCACCATTGTTAGAATTCAAAGCATGGACACTAATTGTGTCTGTTGAGAATAAGGTGCTTTTGCTAGGCGATATGCATTTATGTAGCTAAGAAAATAACTAGAAAGCCTTTCAAAATTTTTAGATTAAAGTTTGCAACTTCACTCATCGTAAACATCTATCCAGAGAAATGAATTTGAGATTTATTGGACTGTAAATTGTATAGAAGAGAGCACATAACTTCCCATAGGAGAATCTGGTATTGCACCATGGGATCACTGGTAAATTAATTACACCGCTAATGTTTTCTAGTGTGTTTGACGAGACAATAAGCATAAGTAAATCATGAGTGAGATGACAGTTGCTTAACATTTGTTTCTGCTCATCAGATGATATCTGAAGTCACTGTCAAGCCTCACTCTGGGTAGAGATGGGGAGAGAAGGGCATAAGGAGCAGGTAGCTGTTAACTTCAGTTTCGGGAAGGGAAGTATCATCAGAACGAGTTAGGACTAGTTGATGAACATCGATATTGAATGCAAAGCAGATTAAGACCCATTCGACCTCACCAAGAGGTGACAGATGCTGGGAAACATTAGGGAGATGATTGTTGTGTGAGGTTTTGTGTGAAACTTCAGCCAGCTCTCCTGAGCAGAGAGGATGAGATAGTAAGAATGAAGGTGGAGTTGAGGTGAGGTTGCGTTTCATCCTCTCTCAGAGCTTCGTCTTCCTGTGGATAGTTTACAACATCTATCTCGTGATCAGGATCCAAGGCTCAGGACAGCACAGTTAAGATTACAGTCCCTTTCTGGTGTTTTAGAATGGCCACAGCCTGCTCATGAGTAACACCTTCTAGAGACTCGCCATTAACAGCTAAAATCTGATCACCTCGCTTTAATTGGCCGTCATCTGCAGCTGCTCCCTACAAAAAGAAACATCCAGTTTAATCCAGGGTGAAGCAGTTAACGTTCAAATATTATTAACATTATAGTGAGCATATTAAAAGAGTAACTTTAAAATCTAGCCATTAAAGATATTTTAGGTAATGTTTTTAAATTAAGAAAATTAAGAAAAATGTAAATATGTTATTGGAATAGCCATTGAATAGTAACTATAACTAGGCATTGTTTAAATAACATACTAGTAGAAATGTAGTAGCATTCCTACCTCTTTTGTTACAAGTAGGACCTTATTTCAATATTCAGTGCTAAATGGAATTTGAATGTCCTATCATTTCTTATTCATGAATACGTAATACACGAATGAAGGCAGAACTGAATCTGGTGTTAGTCTTACTGTTAGTACCATCATTATATGTATAGGGTTCTTACTGCCTTATTAACTTATCAGCATTGTGGTGATCTTTTAAAAGTAAGTGTAGCCTCCAAATGGGTGAGTTGTATGGCATGGAATGACATCTCAATAAAGTTGTTCTACATAAAAATAAACAAAGGTTACTATTGCTAACATTTGAAATATCATATTCAAAATCTTGAACTTTATGTATCTTTGATCATCTAGGTTTCTAGGTGACTACTTTAATTATACACCCATTCATGTGTGGCTCCTTAAACTGGCACAAACCAAGTGCAGCTTGGGCTTTTGTTTTTTCTTTTTCTGAAGCTGAGTATTTAAAAATGCCATGATACTACTAGAAATATATTGGATGGGAAAGGAAAGAAAAGACCTGGAAAATATCTTATAGGAGGCTTTCTCCATCAGCTGGGGTAACTGTAAAAATCCCTTGAGAAGTGAGTGCCATAAGGGTTCTCTAAATGATGTTGAATACTGAATAAATAATTAAGACCCACAGGCCCCTAGCACCTGAGCAACTTATTTGGAAGCTGAGCTCAGAGGCATTAATGGTCCAGGGACCTGTGTCCACAGGTAGCATGGAGTTCCTGAGGTAGTGGGCGAATTATCTAGAATTTCAAAACTGTGAAAAGGGTGGAATTCCTGACTAATGTTGTAATAAAGAATACTCAAAACCTGGCCTACACTGGGGGGAAAATACCAAAATTAAATAATTTGCAACTTCATTCAAATCTTTTTTTTTTTCTTTTAAGAAAGTATGTTTACTGTGGTAAAGACAGGAGTAAACAAGTTACCGTAATAAGTAAAATCAGAGTTACTTGGCTAACTTGACTTTATTAAATTTTACATGCTGAGATGTAAAGGCTTCAACAAACTTCAGATATTTGTGTAATTCATGTTTTAAAAGACATGTTAAGCTGTTCTAGTGTTCATTTTCAGTAATGTGAAAATGGATGATTTTTCAATTTTCTAGGATTTGTACACTATTTCAGGTGTTGCTACGCTTACTGGGTAATGACCTCTGACTTGTATCTCCTCTCCTACATGATCAGGGTGGCAGTTGTGGATTAAGCAGAGAAGAGAGAGAGAAGTGGTTCACAGACAGCCCGCCATCTGGTTTGGAAAGGTAGCTTTTACCCACTTGCTGTGCCCTAGCGTGCTAACTTAGCCTTCCCTGTGCTGTACGAAAGGTGTCTGCTTCCTACTGTTCACCTGCTCTAAGGATTAAATATGTGGTATATATAAATATATACCATAATGATGGTAGCTTAATAAAATGAAACCGCAGTGATAATCAAACTCCTACTTTCATATTTCACAGCCTCTGAAAAATTAGTCCCTAAATGTTCAGGGCTGTTGAAGTCTTCAGGTCCGTGTCTTTTTGCTTACAGCAAGACCTAAAGTTGGCTTTGATTTTTGAAGTTTTCTACCAAACACCTGAAAGAAAATGGAAGGTCCTGAAGCTCTCTGATCATATTAACGGTTTTGCAAATCCTACTGTGATGCTGCGTGTTTCTAGAAGGGAGAAAGAGCCTGATGGGCCAAATCAATTTCTTCCTTGAATAAGAGAATTTCTAAATGAGGTTTAGGGCACCATAAAAGTCACATAAAAATCCACACCCTGTGGATATCTAAGGTCCAGAATCCTAAAGAGACCATCTTTTTTTTTTTTTTTTTGAAGATTTTATTTATTATTTCCAGAGATGGGTAGGGAGAGAGGTAGAAAGGGAGAGAAATCAATGTATGGTTGCCTTTCACCTGCCTCCAGCTACAGACCTGGCTGGAGACGTGGCTTGCAACCTGGTTATATGCCCTGGCTGGGAATTGAACCAGCAACCTTTGGGTTGGCAGGCCAGTGCCTTATCCACTGTGTCACCAGCCAGGGTGAGACAAACATTTTTAAGGATATAGTATTATAAGACTCCTTTGCCAGATTTTGGTTTATGATGCTTTTCAGAAAACTTAAAAATTTGGACATATTGGTGAACTCTAACAAATAAAAAAAGAAAGAGAAAAAGTCACCAAATGAATTCTTTTAATAAACTCTATGGAACAATCATGGTGATGATGATAATAATAATAATAATAATTTAAAAAAAACCCAACTTGCACTGGAATATTCTTTTACCGAGATGAAGTGAACTAAGTAGGCCATTAGCTAGGGCTTTACAACTTCCTTTTTTTTAAATTCAAAGCTTTTCATTTTCAGGTGTGACTCACTTTACAAAAAAAGGTCCACTTTAATAATACTAAGGATGTTCAATATTTACTATTTTGTCACGACCTACATAAATGCTTCCTAAAGGAGCACTTTCAACGGGGACCTTCGGAAAGAGCATTTTGTGCTAGCCTCGGTCCATTCATTACTCCCACTACTCTTCTCCCACCTGATCGGATGGTTGTTCCCTTTCGGATACCCACCAGCAACACATGGCCACTTCACTCTCAACTGTAGGTTCTGGTGACCTGACCAAAGCTAACTGGCTCTGGCCTCACCGGTCCTGTGCATGTGGGGAACAGTGAGGCTGGTGCAGCCTGCTCAACTCGGGGCCTTGGATCAAAGACCGTAGTAGCTAACCAATCCTCTCTCTGGACTGCGGCTGACCTGCTTACAGTTAGGAAGTGAGCTGGTGATTACAACATTCTGGAGGGGCTTTTCGGAGGCACAGGTACAACTTGCTATAAGATGAGGGCTAACCTTGCTGCCTTTCCACTACCCTCATACATAGCTGGCACTCTTAAAAGCAAAACATTGTAATGCCTCAAAGGAATAATCATCACAACTACTTATGCTGGTGCTTTAGGAAAATGAGAGTCCGTAGGTGGCTTATCCACCTTGGAAGGATCGGACTGGGACAGCACTGTTACCTAGAACATTTCTAATTTGCCTTTCCCCTCCCTCTTGGCCTGTCACTAAGTTAAGTGTGTAGGAATTACATGCCTTCTTAATAGGCATGTAGCAAAATGGAAACATGTATGTGAGCAGGTGCCTAATGGGTCCCAAAGCAAATGTCAAATGACTTAAAGATTAGGCCACATCATGGTTAGGCCCAATGTACAGGTGATAAGGTATGCACAGGTAAAGTGAACTTATATTTAGTGTATGTATAACTTTCTAGAAAAAGAAATTATCTTTCTTTTGAAGACCTCTATTTCTTTAGGAAAATAAAGCTAAAGGAGGCAATCAGATCAATTAATAAATGACCGTGATAAAACCAGTGATGAATAAAATTGTAATTTAACATTAAATGCTTTTCAGAGATCTTCAAAATTTATAGTAAACTCAAATTCCAACTCAAAAAATCCCACTGAAGTTGAAAATAACTTTTGGAGGCATGAACACCATGACCTGTGTATTCAGTAGAATGCACCGAAATATTTAATTCCTGGAAAAGAATATTACCTAGTCTTAGTTTAACTTACTGAACTGACTCTGCAAATACTTGGCAGAGTACTGTCAGAGACACACCACCTTAAGCTAAAGTGTCCTGAGGTTTTCGGTGAGAGGCAGCCTTTAATGTTGAACTGATGTGAGGCTTGTATAAAACTTCATGCTGAGTGGCCCTCTTGTGCCTACACCTTTTCTTAAAGGAGAAACCAAACCTTTGTTCTAGCCCATAGCAATAGTTCCAAGGCCATATTGTGTTGCTGAAATAAGACACCTTAAAAAATCTACTAGCATCTACTTTTGTGATAGGGTCCAAAGAAAACACATTTCTGTGATGCCACTGTTATAAAAGAACTCTTCTTTCACTAGTCTGGTGTGGGAATTTCCTATAAGATTAAAGTCAAGTCAGTATACATGTACATACCCAGGTATAGCCCAAACTAAAGCAGTTAAAAAAAAAATCTCACCTAGGTTTGATAAAAAAAAATATAATAATAATAAAGTACAGTAAAAAAGGAAAAAAATACCTTTGCAAATATAGTCTTGACATAAATTGGCAGGTCTCCATGGGGACTTCCATAACCCCCTACAATACTAAACCCCAATCCTTCAGAGCCTTTCTCCAAAGTAATAATCTTAGGTGGAGGTGTTCTGAAAACACAATGCATGCTGTTTAATTCAAGAATAGATATTGAGAAGGAATTTCATTTTCATGGAGGAACACAGATTTGAGAGAGACTTTCATACTGCGAAGCTATTAAGCTCAAATCAAACTATCAGAGAGCAATCCAGAAACATTTAAAAATTCCCCATATCATGCCAGACTAATGACCAATGGTCTTGATGTTTCAGGGATTTCTCTTTTCTAAAACCCATTGTTCTCTATTTACAAACGAAGTCATGATGCTGAGATTGCCAAAGCATCCTTCTATATATGCTTAATTTTAAACTCTTAGGTTGGCTATTTAAAACTGAAGGGAACTGTCTTTCTATCCTTAAAGAATATGCATGGAGATAGGGAGGGGGGTTGTTATTGTGGCTTAGTGCAGTCTGCAGGGGGACTTGTGACCTCAGTGGGAGACAGCGGCCTGGTCACTTGTAAACCTCTGTCCTCTTTCTGCCTGCACACCCTCCCTCATCTGCTTTACCATTCCCACCTAAGGTGGAGACTCATTCTTCAAAAGCTACCTCCACTGTGATGCGCCTACAACTCCCTTGGGAGCGTTAGCCACACCCCTCAACGCTCCCTTCACACAAGACCCTGATGCCCATGATGGTGCATTCTAGTGTATGTATTGTGATTACTTCAGCATCTTTCTCCTCTACTGGACCATGAACTCCTTCCGCCTCAACTAGCTGAGTATTATTCCTAGTGCTATGCGTGGTGCTTGTCCCAAACTCAGGATCATGGCTGTAAATGAGACCTGACATCCAGGACAGAGGAGAGAAACCAAGGTACAGCAAAATGGAGAAAGACAATCTATTTCAAATGTATCATTTAGATTTTCAAAGCTTCGTCCAGTGTGGAAGTCATCTCTCTCAGAAACAACATGGGTCAATATCAAATTACCTATGGGGGCTCAAGCAGTTACAGTTCAGCTTCGCTAACACCAGCTTCCCATTCCGAAATGTGTTTGTCCAAAGGACAAGACCTGGAAGGAGCTCCGGTCCCCTGGGCCCTGCCATCATGCGTGCAGTAGGCTCACACTCACACTGCGGCAGCACCGCCTGTTTGGCGGCTGCGTGCAGGTCCGACAAGCTGAGTCTGGTGATGTCAACTCACCGCTCACAGATTTAGAAAAAACTTGCAACGCTGGGATGGCAGTAACCCTTGAATATGCTGTTCTGTCTGACTAGAATATGCTCCCCTTTCCCCCTTCTTCATTTTTCCTGGCCCATTTTAGGCTTGATTTTTAGCTGGTTCACACTGACACCAGTGGTTTGTTGGTGCTGCTGATAGGTGGCACCCACAGCCATTGCTGAATATCTGTGCCACATGGATTAAATGCCATTCATGCTTTCTCCAATGACTTTAAAACTCAGCCTCAGTGTTACGACATCCAAGAATACTCCCGAACTGAGTTATGCCCCTCCTTTATGGCTACAGGACCCTGGGCTTGCTTATCTCTCTCACTGAACTTATACTTATCAACTCCTTGATAACAATAGATTTGAGTCTGTTTTTCAGGTTCTCAGGAGGTTCTATAAGGATGAGGCAATGCTTTCATCTTTGTTTCTAGGTTTGACTCCTCAGGACCCGGCACTTGCGCAATGTCTAGTCTTAGGAAGGCACTCAATAAATATCTGCTGACATAATGATACATTATCTTGTACAGCTGAATGGTAATGGCGTCATGAATAAGGCTCTACCTTTCGTCACTTTATGACCTTATAAGTACTCTCACTAATAACCCACTGGCTGGACATGAACCTGATTTATGTTTCCTCTTCCAAACAGAGGCCCCCATTCCCAAGGATATTAAAATTTCCCTAAATGTCCAAAGTTATTGTTTTAGAACTAGCCCCTGGTGGCCACCAAGTCATTAGGGACTTTTAAAATAATCTAGCCTTTTCACAAGTAGAGACCTGTTTCAGGGGGTGGGGGCTGGGGACATAGCTCCATTCTTGCACAGGAAGCATCAGATGGAGTCTGTCTCCATTCTCATATTTTCAATCAGTTATCATTTTTTTGTGCAAAAGCTAGTATAAAAAATCCCCCAATTTAAACAGTGGTTGGATTATAAGTGACTTAAGTTCTTTTATTATTTTATTATTATTTTTTAATAAAAAAAAATTCATTATTTTTAGAGAGAAGGGCAGGGAGAGAGGAAGAAAGGGAGAGAAACATCAATGTATGGTTGGTTGCCTTTCACCTGCCTCCAGCTAAGGACCTGGCTGGAGACCTGGCTTGCAACCTGGTTATGTGCCCTGGCTGGGGAATAGAACCAGTGATCTTTGGGTTCACAGGCTGGTACCTATCCATTGAGCCACCAGCCAGGGCATAATTTAAGTTATTTTAAACTAGTGGTTCTTAACTTGTTGGGAGCTGTGCAGCTGTGGAATAATTTAAAAAAAAAAAAAAAAAGATAAATGTATATTATTCTTCCTATAAGGGTCCGGATTTTTTTTTTTTTTTTTGGAAAGGGCCATTTTAACTTGGAAATGTTATACATTCATGGATTATCATATTTTAAAAGCATGCATTTATTGCTTTCATAATGAGAAGGTAGTAAAATGAGCTTAGTTTAATATTTTTTTCCGCAAGAAAAACAAATCCAGGAGCATCTAAGATCTTATTTCTAGGACTGTCATCAGTTTGGCTCAAATAAACTCTTATAAAAATTAAAAACAAAATCCAAAGATGTCATTTAAATTGCTGACATACCATGAAAAAGTTGGGGATGGCTGTGACCACCAGATTCTTCTAATAAACCATTCAGATAAGTCAACAAACATTTACTGAGCACCTACAAGAGACCAGACTAGGAGGGTACCCAGAGGAGTAACTTAGGTGGCATTTCTCAAAGTGTGGCTACAGGTAGCAAACGCTCCCTGGGGAACCCAGGGTGGGTTCCGGCAGCCGGAGGAATTAGCATTCTTAAATAGGCTCTTTAGATTATTTTTATGCACATTTTAGTTTGAAAAACACTGCTTTAACTAGCAACCTTTTCACTGCAGCGACTGGTTTTAATGAAGGACGTCAGGAGATATTACAAGAGTTTGCTTAGAAAACGGAGGAAATCTAGTTCCTTGCATGATGAAGCAGGGTGCACCTGGGCCCCAAAGCTGGGGTTCTGTAAGGAAAAGGCACAGGCACTCCGTCAATGTGACCAGGCGCTGGGTGCGTCAGCCCTGCAGCAACTGTCTATTAAGAACTTACACAGTGGAACAAAGCTTTGTGAAAAATAAGGAAACCCTGGGGCTTTTCTGGAGATTTTCTACACTTTAGAGAAGCAATGTGCACTTTCCCCTCCTCTTTTTTTTAGAGTATGTTCTAGAGCCTGGGAAAGGTCTCGCTGAGCTTAGCACCCCCAACACACAGTAGGCACTCTGCCTTTAGGACACTCACTCCGTGTCTTCCGGGCGGTGTTCAGTGGTGGGTGAACCAAGGTGGTAGCCCGTCGACAAGTGTTCAAGCTGAGTTGCTATGGCGCTTATGTTGGTATCGGCCACAACCTGGGGAAAACGTTAGAACAAGACAACCCACCGTTAAGTCAGGAGAGAATTCGAGAAATCCTAGTGTATATCCAATGTCAGTTCAGTCCTTATTCAACCTGCCTGCAGCATTTGATACAACAGATTACTCGCTCCCTCAACTATTTTCTTCATTTGGTTACCATGGCATTGTACTAGTCACATTTTCTTTCTACCTCTGGCCATTCCTTCATATCTCCCAAACCTCTTAACTATCAGAGTGCCACAGAATCAGGCCTTGGGCTTCTGTGTCTTCTATCTAAACACATCTCTTCAGTTTAAATGCCACTTGTGTAATAATTCCTGAGTTTGTAGCTTTAGTACCACCAACTTCAATTAACTCCATATATAAATATTTCCACCAATTTGACATTCCCAATGGGATGTTCAGCAGGTATCTCACACCTAACATGTCCCACACTGAGCCCCCAGTTCCTTCATTTGTGCCTGTAGTCTTCCTCATCTCAGGCCGCTGCAACCTCACTCTTTCAGCTTCAGCAAACATCTTGGTGTCACGTTTGATTGTCCTTTCTTTCCCAACTCACATGCGATCCTCATAAAATTCTATTGGTCTTCCTACAAAATGTCTCTTGCCTGGAGTTTTACAATAGCTTTCTCACTGGTCTCCAAGTGTATAGCAGGAAGAATGGTCCTGTTAAAACACAGCAGATTCCTCTGGCTGGTGCGGCTCAGTGGATTAAGCGCTGGTCCATGAACCTAAAGGTCACCAGTTTGGTTCTTGGTCAGGGCATATGCCTGGGCGGCAGGCCAGGTCCCCAACTGGGAGCATGCGAGAGGCAACCATCGATGTTTCTCTCACGGATCACTCACTGAAGTTCTGCCCAGTTATATCTCTGCTCTCCTCTCCTTACATTCTCCTGTGCTCCCTCTGTTCTAGCCAGGCTGGCCTCCTTGCTGTTCCTCTAATATGTGCTTTGCAACTGCTGTGCCTCCTGCATTCAGTGTGTGTGTGGATAGCTCCACCTCCTTCACATCTTTACTCTAAAGTCACCCTCCCTGGCCACTTAAACTAAAATTTCCACACCAACTTCCTGCCCCAACATTTCATATCTCCCTTCCCTGCTTTGCCTCTGTCTTACCACTATTACTATCTAATGCAGTGTGTGGTATTTTACCTTCTTTATCATCTATCGCTTTATATTAGAATGTGTGAGCAAGAAGTTTGTCTGTTTTGTTTTCTACTGTATCTCCATTATGAAAAACAGTGCCCAGCAAGTACTGATTAGGTGGATAAAAGAATATCTGTATGATTAGCCTTTTAGATGGTCCCAAAAGTATAGCAGAATAACATTTAAACATTCACTTTGTATTGCTATCCTGCAAACACCATCCCAAGGCATCCAGAGGAAATAAGGTATAGCTCTGACAGGCCATACATAATAGGGCACAGACAAGAGTCCTGGTGTCCAGGTTCTACCACTTCAATGATGCTAATGAAGAGTTGCAGCTTCCTCATCTGTCAAATGGGAATCACAAAAGCATGCGTTGTCTACTTAGCCTGGAGTTGTCTTACACCTCAGGTGAGTTACCAGAACATCTTTCTCAAGAGCTCCTGGGCCAACCCCTGCTTTGGATCAATAGTTCTTCTAGGTACAATTCTTAGTGCACAAGTACAGAATGAAGGGACTTAGCCTGAGAGCAGTCAGTGCAAAGGAGCCTGACTGGATTGCAGTTTCAGAATAAACCAACAGAGGGCACGGCTGCCTCAATCTGCAAGCTTAGTTGAATCTGTTAATATTTAGAAGGAAAGCAAGTGACAGGGCAGCCCCAGCTGGATCAGAACATGTTTTGGGTGAAGCATCCTACTCTGGGGAAAAGTATTGCTAAATGTTTTTAACTATAGGATCTTCTGGAAATACCATCATATAAAGAATGACTAAGACAAATTGGGGGATTTTTTAGAATGAGAGAAAAAGAAAATGATAGATTCTCCTTGATCACAAGAGCTCTTACATTCTCTTCCACAGCAAGTGTTTTAGAGTTGTCTTTGCATGTGACCTCTGTAATCTTACCTACCTTTCAAAAAAAGATTTAATTTATTTTTAGAGAGAGGGAAAGGGAGGTAGAAAGAGAGAGAGAGAACCATCAATGTGTGACAGAAATATCTATTGGTTGCCTCACCTGGCCCACAACCCAGGAACGTGCCCTGGCTGGGAATTGAACCAGTGACCTTTTGGGATGATATCCAACCAACTGGGCTACATTGGTCAGGGCAATCTTACTTACCCTTAAGCTACACCATCTTTATAAACCCACTGTTTCCAGCTTCCATTCCCATCACCTGGCCCAACCATTGATGGCCCACATGCTCTGGCTTTGCCTAGTTTCCCAAGTCTTTGCTATTTCTACTCATCCCTTGCGGCTCAGTCCTGGGCCCACTTCTCACTTGTACACTCAGTGTCTAGGTGACAGCAGCCACATTCCCATAGCTTTAAATGTCAACAACGTGCTGACAATTCCCAGGCTAGTCATTATATCCGATTGCCAACTTAAGGTCTGCATTTTTAATATCTCAAGGGCTTATTAAAATTAACACAACGAAATCCAAACTCCTGATCCAACAACTGAACCCTTTCAATTCATGTTTTCCTTTAGCTTTTCACCTTTCAGGAGATGGCCCCTCCAGCTGACTAATTAGAAATCCATTAGGTGTAATATTGAACATACCAGACTGCTGGCTGGGAAGGAAGCTGGGACGCTAACCATGCAGGTGCTACTCTGAGTATCAACCTGCTACAGCCCTCTCTCCTGCCATAGGTAACCCACCAAGTCCTCTGTAGCCTATCTCCAAAATACTTCTCAAATCTGTTTACTTTTTATCTCTGTGGTGACCATCCTAATTCAATTCACCATTATCAGCTGCCTTTCAAATGGAATCCCTACTCATTCTCTTACCATCTTTCTTTTTATTAATTTATTTAAAAGATTTTTATTCATTATTTTTAGAGAGAAGGGCAGGGAGAGATGAAGAAAGGGAGAGAAACATCAATGTTTGGTTGCCTTTCACCTGCCTCCAGCTACGGACCTGGCTGGACACCTGGCTGGATACCTGCCTTGCAACCTGGTTATATGCCCTGATTGGGAATCCAACCAGTAACCTTTCGGTTTGTAAGCCGTAGTCTTATCCATTGAGCGAATCTAACCAGTGACTTTTGGGTTCCTAGGCCAGTGCCTTATTCATTGAGCCAACTGAACCACCAGCCAGAGCTCTCTTTCCATCTTTCTTCCTTACAATAGACATTTATCTAATTAAATATAAAATGGATAATGCCACTCCCCTGCTTCAAACCTTTCAGTGGTCTCTCTTTGTCCTTGGAATAAAATTCACTCCCTAATTATATCCACAAAGATCCTCCCCTTGCCTACCTGTCAAAATCCATTTATCTCCTTGCTTTCCATCCCACATTCCACAGTTGTGTGTGTCAGGAATCCAGCCCCAACACCCTCCTTCCCCGCAAACCAGCTGGCCAGTTTTTTAAGTTTTCAAGTCACAAGCCCTCTTTGGCTACCCACATTTAAATTAATTTTTCCTATTTTCCTATCCATAGCACTCTTGAAGTATTTCTCACAAATTGTGATACGTATTCATGTGACTATCTTTCCCACCCAATCACAGGACTCATGAAGGGCTGCTTCTCAACGTTAATGTGCCTGGCACATATTTACCTAGAGTATCTGTGGAGCGAATGAATGAATCTAAAAACTTTCCTAAGGAATAGGGATTATGATACTCAATTTTCCGAATTTCTACAGAACAGAGTGAGGCTGATAGAGGTTACAGGAGACTGGTTTTGGATACTTTTAAGAAGGACAAAACAATCAAGTAATCAGGGCAGTTACAGAATGGAACAGAACATTAAGACCCAACCCAAACAAGCACTCAAATTAAGCTCAAAAGCTATCATTTTGGGATGTGGTGAAAGGGATTTCTAGACTTGGTAGGAATTTGGACATGTCCCTTCAGCTGACCAAGAAACACAACATCTGTTATAGGGGTTCAAGAAGAAAGTTAGTAAAATACTGTTTCTTTCTAAGGTACCTTCAAAAGCCAAGATCTGACTGCAACTTGCTCATTTCTTTACTTGCTTATTCAATATATAACAGCACCACTAATCAGCTGAGCACTTATTTATGTTAAGCATTCTTCAGAGTCCCTAGAGAGGTAGGTACCATGATTAGTTCCATATTATAGACAGAAGACCCTGGAGCAGAGAGGTTAAGTAACTTTCACACATCAGTTAAAAGAGAGGAAGGCTGGATTCAATGTATGCCATTTCACTCTGGAATGTTGTATTTTTTTTAAATTTAATTTTATTGTTGTTGTATTACATCCATTCCCTTTTTACTCCCCAATGTCCTGGAATTTTGTATTCTTGATTGTATGTAGTAAGGAAAATTGCTGGGTGCAAGGGCATAGTTTAGGGTCCAGAAATGGGGGAGGAGGGGGTGAGAGAGATGGTCCAATAGCAGATGCAAACAGAGCAGAGGAGCATCATGGTGTGTGCTGGGCAACGGGCAGGAAAACTTCATCCCACCCCCATGCTGCAAAGACAGGGCTTGGTGGTGGGAGATACACACCCCGCAGAAGCTCTAGGAAGAGAGCTTTCTTACTTGTAGAAAGTGACCATACTTTCACAAGTGCATGAAATCAGCCATATAAATTATGAAACTAAAGTCATAATTCTGGGTAAATTTTTTAAAAATTATTTATTTTATTAATTAAAAAAAAAAAAGACTTTATTCATTATTTTTAGAAAGAAGGGCAGGGAGGGAGGAAGAAAGGGAGAGAAACATCAATGTATGGTTGCCTTTCACCTGCCTCCAGCTACAGACCTGGCTGGAGACCTGGCTTGCAACCTGGTTATGTGTCCTGGCTGGGAACCTAACCAGCGACCTTTGGGCTCACAGGCCAGCACCTTATCCACTGTGCCACCAGCCAGGGCTTATGCTTTTCCTTCTATTTCTTGAGTTTTCAGTTTTAAACATTATCTGACCATGTCCTATTACAGAAGATAAATATTTACTTCTCTTATATTTTCCTTTCCACCAACACACCCCAACCCCAATGCAACTCATATTTCATGCATCATGATGCTTGGTTATACTGGGTTTATGATTATGAGCCAACTACTAAACTATGATTATTTCTTTTTTTGTACAAGTTTAGTTTTCTCAAGTTTAATAATGATCTCACTTTAATTTTTAATGTACCAATCACTAATTCAGCTCCAAACTTTCCAACTGATCTCAAATTTCCATTTCCATTAAACATGGGATAATCTGTTGATTCCCCTTTTTTCTTCTTTTAATTCAGAGGCATGTCTCTTGGAGCCCTTTCCTCCTACACCAACTTGGGCACATTGTTCTCCAGGCCTGCTACAGAGCTGTCTTGGGACTTCATTGTTCTTTGGCACTGGATTCACTGGCTTTCCTCTTTCTTTCTTTGTTCTTTTTAAGAGTATATCCTAAACTAATTCCTCAGAAACATGCTGAAAAGAAGCCAGGTTCTGTTTGAATCTCATGTTTTTTTATAAGTGGAATATACTATTCTCCTTGAAAGTTTTGGAATGTATATAGGCATCATTCTTGTTTTATTTATCTTGCTCACTGATTAATAGACCTTAAGTTGAATTTATTTCATTTCTTTATTTTTCTGTTTTTCTTTGTATAACTTGTATTTGTTGGGTATTGGATCTACTGAATTAATCCTGTGTGTTATTTTTATTCTTTCATTTTCAACCTAGGGCTTACAAAGGAAATTATTGTTTTCTGAATATTATCATACTAAGTATGACATATCTCTCTCTTCTAACCATCAGCTAGGCCCTCTTGCAGTGTTTGTGTTTGTTTTTTGTGTTCTGGAGGATGCTCTCAAAGGGTCCCCGAAACTATTTTGTAGCTAGGCCCTTTATTAATGTCCCTGATTTCAGACTCTCTTTTCCCTCCCTACTTGCTGCTGACTCCAAGCCTTCGTCCTCTTTGTCTCCACTCCTTTCATTTACTGAACTAGTACCTATGAAGTACAATGTGGCAGGCAGTGGGGATACCGACACTGAAAGCTGCAGATGGCCCTGGCTGGGGTCGCTCAGTGGATTGAGTGTCGGGCTGCAAACCAAAGAGTTGCTGATTTGATTCCCAGTCAGGGCACGTGCATGGGTGTGCACAAGAGGACACCACATGTCCCTTTTCTTACCCTTTTTTTCCCCTCTCTCTCTTACCCTCTCTCTAAAAATAAACAAATAAAATATTAAAAAAAAAAAAAAGCTACAGATGGTTTAATTCACTAAACCTGTTTCCAGCACTGAAGACCCCCTGACCATCAGCAGCACATTTCCTGTGCCTGCTGGACATCTTTCCACCTGGATGTCCCAGATGACAAAGTTCTCTTCTCTCCTAACACACTTCTCCTAAATTTCCTAGGTTAGTTAATGCTACCTCAATCCTCCCATTCTCCTACGCTCTAAAATGTTTGAAAAAACTCTTAAAAATCTTATTTATTGACTTGAGAGAGAAAGGAAGGGAGAGAGAGACAGAGATACATCAATTTGTTGTTCCACTTATTTAGGCCTTCATTGCTTGATTTTTGTATATGCCCTAACTGGGGATAGAACCTGAAACCTTGGTGTATCGAGGTGATACTCTAACCAATTGAGCTACTTAGTCAGGGCTAAAAAACACTTATTGGCCCTGGCTGGTAGCACAGTGGATAAGGCGCCGGCCTGCGAACCCAAAGGTCGCAGGTTCGATTCCCCAGCCAGGGCACATAGCAAGGTTGCTAACCAGGTCTCCAGTCAGGTCTGTGGCTGGAGGCAGGTGAAGGGCAACCATACATTGATGCCTCTCTCCCTCTCTGCCTCTCTCCCTTACCCTCTTCTAAAAATAATGAAATAAAATCTTAAAAAAAACAAATAAAAACAAACAAACAAAAAAAAAACACTTATTGGACCCAGAACAAACCTCACATGTTCCTTTAGTTATAAAAATCCCTTATATGTTGTTTTTTAACCTGTTATCAAAAAAAAAAAAAAAAGGTAAAAAAATTTTAGCTGAGAGCCTGAGGTACATGATTTTATAAAAAAAGAAAAAGAAAAAAAAAGAAAAAGCAACTGTATAGTAACTCCATAGACAAAAGAAGTAAACTGACAAGTGATCAAACTACAGAAGCAAATATAATTGAAACATTTAAAATGATACCTCATAGCCAAATCAATCTGCTGACCAATCTATAAATGGAAATAAGAAATATCTGACTTTAAGGGCAAGAATATCTACTTCCTTACTACGCCTAGAGACAGCAATTTAAACTGCGGGGAGGGGCTTCCAGAAGTGCTGGTTGTCTCTCCCACTCTCCTCCTCTTTTGCACCCCGGCAGTCTGTTGACCTAGACCTTGATTTTCCCTTTGCCATAAGTAGTTGCCGACTTCTTTGAAAGACCACTGACAATAAGTCTTTTTCACATTGCCAGACACAATTATCTGACCTTGCCTACTATTCTGTCAGTGGGCTGGCTCACCTGACGATAAAAATTAGCTAGTGACATGTCATTGGGTTGCTGGTACTACTCCTTACACATTGTTTTAATTAAAACAAATACGCTATGCAGCTGAAAGGTGTCTGATACAAGACATGACTTACGGTCCCTAGACTTTGTGTCTAAAGCCTTTGGCAGTGCCTATGCTCATCAAACCCATAATTGTGTACATTACAACTCTCAACAACCCAAAGGATTCCCTTAAGCTTTTAATAACACATTAAAAAAATAACACCAACTAATGTTATTAATACAAGAGATCATTTTGAAACTAAATGTCATATTCTTCTTAAAATACAGAATTAGGAAAAATAAGGAACTCGTTCGAAAGTCAGGATGAATGAAGTATTAATTCTGTATGGGAGAGCATAAGTTCCTTTTCACTTAAAGTACCTTTTATAGTTAATGTCACACTTTGACATTGTGTCTTCCCATTTCTTTGTGAAGGAGGAGGTGAACAAATTAGATCAGTGTATGAAAATAGCAAAGGAAACATTTGCTAAGGGAAATACTTTTTTGTCTTGAAGTAGTTATCATCCAAAATGACTTCTTAAAATTTTGTGTAACCAGGCTGGCTGGCATGGCTCAGTGGGTTGAGCGCTGGCCTGCAAACCAAAGGGTCACGGTTCAATTGTCAGTCAGGGCACATGCCTGGGTTGCAGCCAGGTCCTCAGCTGGGGGGGCATGTGAGAGAACCTCACATGGATGTTTTTCTCACTCTCTTTCTCCATCTCTTCCCCTCTCTCTAAAAATAAATAAAGAAAATCTTAAAAAAAAAAAAAATTGTATGTAACTAAGGGTCACAGCTCTGAGGTTGAACAGTTGCACTGGTAGGGCCTCTAGGGGTCAGCCTAACCCGAGGGGAAAGCAAGCGCAGCAAATGAAAAAAAGCTTCGGAGGCCGTGACAGTGGCAGAGGGAGGAATGCCAGGTAACCATGGAAGTTTCCACTGAAGAGCAGAAGGACAAGGAGGAGTGGGGAAGCTGACTCAACAGCCAATAGCCTACTCAGGGACCCAAACCACTGATTAAAGAGGCTGCTGATCACATGAATTCCCTTGAAATGACTGATGGTATTTTTATGATACCCTTCATATGTGCTAAAAGCCACGTACTTTTTTAAACGTCTGTTTTGGCACTTTGGATTTAGATTGTTCAGATGCGAGGGTTAAGCACCACAAATTGGTTCTCCCAAAAGTCATGGTTTTTCAATTCAAACTTACTATTTTGGGGCTAGAAGGAGCTGAGGGGCTGGCTAGCCCCCTCTCTAAGGTTCAAAACAGTGCGTTTTGCTCCTGTTACCTATAAACCATTTATTACTAATTCTGCAGAGTAGAATCTACTCTGGCGATTTTAATCGTACATTTGGGGAAACTCTTTAAGGAAACTCACTGCCAGTACGCTTGCTGTCTCCCGCTCACCGCATGGTATCAGTCTCAGAGAAATCTGAAGTGCTGAGACCATAAGAAGAGGTAATTAATAGCATACCTCGTTTTCCTTCCTGGTGTATTTCCCCTTGCCTCTGGACAATAACCCTTGAGATCACAGCTGATAAATAATTGTCTGCCTTAGTTGTGGGCTGCTCAGTAGTGAGAATTTAACAGTGTTGGCAATCACATGGTACAGGAGAAAGAGCATTGTATTTCTCCCTTCTTTTAATGTGAGTGGAAGAAACAGCACTCGGCCAGTTCGGTAACATTTTTTGGGCAGAAGAAAAGAAATCATTTCCTATTCCTTGCAAACCCTGATTTACAAAAGAACACTGGACGCTAAGAGCCTTGTTGATTTATCATGTGAAGCAAAGAGTAATTTTTCTCCCCTTGTTATACTTTCATATAATCATGCTCATTGCCTGTATGGGTGGCATTAAAGAATTTCTGAATAAAAATAATAATTTCTTGCTTTCAACCTTCGTAATTCACATCAGCAAGCACCCTGCTGGGCGGTGACGCCTACTGCCAGTGAAGCTCAATCTTTCTTTGCACACCACTTATCTGCCCGGCGCAGCTGCGTGTCCCATTGATGCAGTACCTGCAGGATAATGCGCCCGTAGGCGTTCTTCAGCAGATTAACCACGTCCGCGTGAGACAGCCCATCCAAAGGTTGCCCATTGATGCTGACAATCCGATCTCCAACCTGGAAGCACAAAAGTGGTGGAAAATCACTATCATTAAGAAAAATTAAATTTGAGAAGAATGCTTAAAATTCTTTGGAACGAGTCATATTTCCCATTCGGGGCTATTGTGAAGATTCTATGCTGCTACTGGGAGTGCGTGTTCCAGAAGCATGAGGAATTTTTATGGCTTTCCCCAAAATACAGACCAATCAGAGACACAAGAAGGGGGTCAGATTTGATTATTAAAAGGCACCGCAGGCCACTTTTGTATTTTGGTAATGGTGGTGTTTCACGCATCTATCCGCCAGTAATGGTGGGGTGTACAAATTAACTGGTCAATAAAGCTCTAGTGAGAAAGCCAAATATTTTCTGCTTTATTTTTCTACCTAAGTTAAAATTAAGGGGCAATGGGGAAAAAATTAAAAGAATGTTGATTATTTTTGGTTAAGGGAAGATTCTAAGGTCAACTCACTCTCAGGTGAAAACCAACTTTGGGTGGAATTTAGTGCTAAAAAATTGTACGGGAGGCTTTGTAAGTGAGCTGCAATTTCTTCTTTCATTGAGAAGCTTTGATACAAACAATAATATTTTTATATGCCCGGGGACCTAATTAATTTCAGGTATAAACATTCTCCACTGCATTTCGCCCTCAGCATAGGTCTCTGATGGATGTTGGAATTTCAACTTTAAACAAAGTGCCCGTGGTCGCAGTTTCCTCTCCCACCCACCACACACCGTTAGCACGTCACCATTCCCCTTTTGTTCACCTTCAGCTTCTGCGTGCGGGCAGCCACACCGTTGGCCTGAATCATGGCAATAAATATTGGGATATCTCCTAAGGGGCTTCCTTTTCCTCCAGCAATACTGATTCCAAGGGCATCACTGAGCTCCTGAAAAAGAAGCAAAAGACAGCATGTATTTAATAAACAGCCGCAACCTGACTGTCCTGGTAGCTGCTGAACAAAACACTCCCTGAAGCAGGAGGTCAGGGTAATACAGGAGTTAAGTGCAGGTCTTTTGGAGTCGGAAGAACCTGTGTTTCTCTTTCTTTCTTTCTCTCTCTCTCTTTCTTTTGTTCTCTTTTTCTTTCTTTCCTTTCTCTTTCTCTCTTCTTTCTTTTATTTTTTTTCTTTTTCTTTTCTTCCTTTCTCTTTCTTTCTCTCTCCCTTCCTTCCTTCTTTCTTTTAAAAATGATTTTATTTACTTATTTTTAGAGAGAGGGGAAGGAAGGGAGAAAGAGACGTGGAGAAACATGGATGTGAGGGAGGAAAACATAATCATCGAGCCCCGATCAGGGATGGAACATGCAACTCTGGCATGTGCCCTGACCTGGAACCAAATGGGTGACTCCTTGCTTGGCAGAACAATGCCCAACCAATGAAGCCACATCAGTCAGGGCAGAAAAACCTGTGTTTCAGCTCTAGCACTTAATTTGTGGGGAATCTTTAGGAAGTTCCTTACCCTCTTAGAGCTTCCATGTCTAGGCAACTACTTCACAGTGTTGGTTTGAGGGTTAAATGAGATGATACAGTGCAGCCCTGATCTACTAAAAAGGCTCAATAAAAAGGCAATAGTAGGAGTGAAAAGCAAAACAAAACCCTATGCTACTGCTCAGTTTAGTGGCCAAATTTGATGCAGACTTGGCAAGTACGTTCTCATATGGTGTTTATAATTAAACTGCCACACATATCATGCTCTCAGGGGTGTGAACAAACATAGTTGGCTCTGAAAGAGCTCCATGACTGCTTAAAACAAAGGATGGCAGAGGACACTCACTATAATGACAACATAGTTTGGAGAGAGAAGTAAAATGTGACAGGAAGTGTTCCCTAAGATCATTAGGTGAGGTAACATGGCTCCCTCGGACCCTGGTGAAGAGATCCTGGCTGTATTCCAGGTTTCTCCCACATTCCTATCAGAGGGTTAGCATTTTAAAATCACTAAAAGAACACACTACAAGTTTCAGATTTAGCATAGTGGCATATGCACATTATAGCATATCTTTTCTGCTGATTAAAATAAAGGATGTGTCAAGAAAAAAAAAAAAAAAAAAACCCAACCCAACCTCAAACCGCCCCCAAAACCCCAACTACCTGAGGCTTCTGAAAAGTAAAGAAACTCAGAATGTGGTGGAAAGCAAAAACTTGGAGGAATGACAGCAGGGCTGCCTCCCAGTTGCTTGCCTGGCAACGCTGACCTGAGGGCAAGGCTGGGCAAGGGGCTGAGAAGTGGTGCACACTGCTAACGTTAGGAGAGAGACTCCCATCCTTCTGGGTGGATGCAATATGTGTTCTCAACTAAGTGGGTTGACTGCAGCCTGTCTACACAGCATAACACTCATGGGGTCCAGCATACAGTCCCAAATTACTCGACAAATAAAAATCCAGGACACTGCCCTGGCTGGTGGCTTAGTGGATAAGGCACCGGCCTGTGAACCCAAAGGTCGCTGGTTCGATTCCCAGCCAGGGCAACATAAGCAGGTTGCAAGCCAGGTCTCCAGCCAGGTCCGTAGCTGGAGGCAGGTGAAGGGCAACCATACATGGATGTCTCTCTCCGACTCTGCCTCTCTCCCTTCCCCTCTCTCTAAAAGTAAAAATTAAATCTTAAAAAAACAAAAAACAAAACAAAAACCCAATGGGTTAATTAAAAAAAAAAAAAAAATCCAGGACACTGTGGTCACTGTGTTTCATTAGTTCTTTAAAATACATAGGGCATTTGAAAGCAAAAATTAGAACACTACTTGGCGGGGTTCTCAGATTACATGATGTATACGACAACTATGGCAGCAGTGTTAGCGGAGTGGTTGTGGTAAAGGGACCTGCGTAGTCGCAAGGCTTCCACAGCTTTAATTAATCATTTAAAACACATACACCTTAGTGCGCTTCAACTTGACCTCAATAAAATTGGGAAAAAGGGGAAAGAACAAAATAACAACAAAAATCATATATGAAAGAACTTTAAAAACTCATGTAAGGGTGAAGAATTAATCTTTATTACTAATGATATTACTAGTGCTGACATGCTGTACCTATGAGACACAAAAAGGGCAATGCAGTCGCAGGAAGCCTGTGTCTTGTTTCCCAGAGTATTTGTGTCTAGTTTATAGTTTCTGAGTGTGATAGTAAAGCCCTTTGTGAAAAATGGCAAAAATGAGTTTCATAATGAAGTTTCTTCTTAGACTGTGTATGGGAGAATTGGTAGGACCAGGCCTTTTTGCACATGTTGGCACATTGAACTTCCCCATCCTAGGAATAGGTGAGTTGCCACTCTAGTGGAAGGATACTGGGAACAAATAGGCAGATATCGTAAAGATGTAGCCAATAATAATGGATGCCACTTCCTGGACATTCATGATGCACTAGGTACAATGCTAAATATGCTACATGCATTACTTTGTTTGATCCACACAACATTTAACCTGGTGAGGTAAACAGTATTATGACCTCTGTTCTGCAGATGAGAAAACTGAGGTTAAATAACTTGCCAAAGATAAAAGAGCTAATGAATAGTAGATTGCCTTCAAATACAGCTATAATTGACCCCAGAGAACTAAGCTATGCTGGATATAACTTTACTGCAGTTAAATGATGATTGTAAGATCACATGTTCTTTTACCACTACTTGAATCCCAAATTCAATGGTCAAAGTGATCAAAATACAAGTCCCCTTTCTAATATTCTGGATATCATGCTGGAGTTTGAAATTCAGAATTTGATTACTCAAATGCATCTTAAGTAATCTTCTCAGGAAGGCAATTTAGCAATATGTATAAAAGCCTTTAACAAGTGTGGCTTTTGACCCAACAACTTCATTTCTAGGAGTTAATCCTGAGAAAATCATCCATGATATGGCAAAAGAGAAATGAAGGTATTTTGCTGTAAAAGAGCAAAAGTTGAGAAATATGCTAATTATTTAATAAGAGAAACATGGTTTTAAGCCCTGGCCAGTGAGGCTCAGTGGGTTGGAGCATCATCCCATAAACTGAAGAGTCATGGGTTCAATTCCTGATCAAGGCACATGACTGGGTTGTGGGTTCAGACACTGGTCTGGGGCATGTGAAAGAGGCAGTTGATGTTTCTTACTCATATAGATGTTTCTCTCCTTCTTTCTCCCTCCCTTCCCCCATCTCTCTTTAAAAAAATATAGAGAAAGGTAGTTAACACATTGTTGACTAGAAATTTTATACAAAACCTAATACAGGTGCAAACACAAGTTAACTTGTACAGCAAACTACATCCATCTGGTCATTAACACACTGTTGATTGGCAATTTTATAGCAAATGCTAATGTAAGTGCAGGCACAAGTTAACTTGTTATTATTGGTCAACAATATTTGGGCTTGAAAACAGGAGTTTTTTTGTGACCTGTCAACAACGTGTTAAGAAAACCACAGCACATTCACATGATGAAATATCATGTAACCAATAAAAATCATGCTATATACCAGCAAGTTTCAACTATTTCATCTCATGGCACACATAAACTAATTAATAAAGTTCTGCAGCACCCCCAAAATATAGTTTTTGCAGATCTGACAAAACAAATAGGACTTCTGGTCAAGATGGCAGTGTAAGCAGAATGGCTTGCCTTATCCCCCAACATCGAAATTACAACAAAAATACAGAACAACCATGACTCTGAACCATCAAAAATCTAGTTGAATGGAAGTCTGAAAATTATGGAATTAAGGAAACCACATCCATCGATAAGGGTAGGAAGGGCGCAGATGTGGAATAGGCTGGTCTCTCATCTACATGTGGTGGACAAAAATTTGGGAGAGAGATCTCAGGAAAAAGGAGTCCCAGTCCCACACCAGGCCCCCAGTCCAGGAAAGTAAGTCTCCATAACTTCTGGCTGCAAAAACCAGTAAGGATAGAGTCAGTGGAAGAAACTGCTGGAGCCCCAAGCACTTTCTCTTAAAGAACCCACACATAGTCTCATCTACTCACACTCATTCTCTCTAAGCTCCAGCACTGGGGTAGCAACTTGAAAGGAATACTGGAAGAAACTGAAGTATCTGGCATTAAGGTGAGCAGAGGCCATTGTCCCTTTTCTTTATTTTAATTAAAAATTTATTTATATTTTATTTTATTTTTTAGATTTCACTTATTTTATTTTTAGAGAGAGAGGAAGAGAGGGACGAGAGAAACATCAATGTGTGGTTTCCTCTTACACGCCCCCAGCTGGGGGCCTGGCCTATAACCCAAGCATGTGCCCTGACTGGGAATGAAACTGGTGACCCTTAAGGTTTTGTAGGCTGGCACTCTAACTCACTGCGCCACACCAGCCAGGGCCCACTGTCCCTTTTCTAAACCCTCCCCCAACAGAGCCACAGAATCTCAGAGCTGGCAAGCTGATGCCATATCTGAAACTCCATCAACCCGGCTAACACTGTTTGACCTGCCCTGGAGATCCCCAGAGACTGCGCCGCACCCAACACCTGGGCCCACCCATGCTGCTTTTCCATATGAATGGCTGGTCTTGGCTCACACTTCATAACTTCCTAAATATTATCAAACAAGCGACAGCTACCTCAGTGAGCCCCAGGCCCAGCACTAGCAGCAGCCAGCCTAGATTCATAATTGGCTTTGCCTTGGAATATCCAACCTCAGCACAAGTAGCAGCCACCTCAGACTGTGTTATAGCTCAGGCAGGGTAGCCCTGGGCAAAACACAGGTGGGGGCTCACCTCGGCCTGTAACAACCATAAAATCACCAACTGCAAAATCCCAGGACCAATGTTCCAGGCCATATCAGAGCACCACCGACCACTCCTCCCATGCATAACTGTTCCTCCATGGAGGGTGGAGGTAGGTAGTAAGTGGTCACCACCAATCTTTCTAGCTGAATGGTCTGGGTAAATTCCTCCGATTGACTTGCCAACAGCAACCAAAGGTCAACTAGAAGAGGAGGGTACACTCAGCCCAAAAGAGTACCCAGCTGGAGTGGCTGCACCATGGGACCCTACAGGACATCTACTACATTAGGTCACACTACCAAGACATGGAGTTAAAGCAGCTCTACTTAATACATAGAAACAAACTCAGGGAGGCTGCCAAAATGAAGACAAAAAAACATGGCCCAAATGAAGGAACAGATCAAAACTCCAAAAAAAATAACAGAGCTAAACAAAAGGGAGATATGTAATTTATCAGATGCAGAGTTCAAAACACTGGTTATAAACATGCTCAAAAATTTTAGAGAGTACCTCAGCAGCATAAAAAAAGAGCCAATCAGTAATGAAGGATACACTAACAGAAATAAAGAGCAATTTACAGGGAAAGAACAGTAGAGTGGATGAAACCAAGAATCAAATCAATGATATGAAATATAAGGAAGCAAAAACCAACGAATCAGCCCTGGCTGTTGTGGCTCAGTGTACTGAGTGCCGGCCTACAAACCAAATGGTCACTGGTTCCATTCTCAGTAAAGGCACATGCCTGGGCTGTGGGCCAGGTCCCTAGTTGAGGGTGTGCAAGAAGCAACCACAGTTGATGTTTCTCTCCCTCTTTTTCTCCCTCCCTTCCCCTCTCTCTAAAATTAAATAAATAAAATATAAATAAACAAAACCCAATCAGAACAACAAGTAGAAAAAAGAATCCCCCAAAATGAGTAAAGTATATAAAGAGCCTTTGGGGCAACTTCAAGAGGCTTAACATTGGCATCATAGGGGTGCCAGAGGAGAAGAGAAAGAGCAAGAAATCTGAAATCTATTTGGAAAAAGAAGCAAAAAGAAAAAAAATTTCCCTAATTCCAGTGAAGGAAATAGATATTCAAGTCCAGGAAGCAGAGAGTCCCAAACAAGATGGATGCAAAGAGACCTGCTCCAAGACACATCATAATTAAAATGCCAAAGGTTAAAGATGAAGACAGAACCTTAAAAGCAGCAAGAGAAAAGAAGTTAGTTACCTACTGGGGTGTTCCCATAAGACTATCAGCTGATTTCTCAAAAGAAACTGCAGGCTAGAAGGGATTGGCAAGAAATACTCAAAGTCATGAAAAAGCAGAGACCTACAGCCAAGAAAAACTATAGGAGTTCATCATCACCAAACCACGATTATATGAAATGTTAAAGGGAATTATTTAAGAAAAAGACCAAAACTATGAATAATAAAATGGCAAACATACATATTCATCCATAATTGAATCTAAAAAAACAGACCAAGCAACAAGAAGCACAGAGACAGAATCATGGATACAGAGAAAGTTTTGATGGTTGCGAGATGGGAGGGGTTATGAGGGAAGGGGTGAAGAGGTGAGGGGATTAAGAAGTACAAAAAGGTAGTTACAGGACAACCAAGGGGATGTAAAGTACAGTACAGGAAACAGAGCAGCCAAAGAATTTATACCCATGACCCATGGACATGAACAATGGGGTGGGTGGGGGGATTACCTGAGGGACAGGAGGGTGTTGGGTAAAGGGGGGTTAAAGAGGGAAATTTGGGACAACTGTAATAGCATAATAAATAAAATATAATTTTAAAAGGGGTATAATTTTGATTCATTCACACCAGATGGCTTTTGTAGTGTTGGTTGTTGTCATTTTTTTATTTGACAAGAGGTCAGTGCCCCTGACTAAATAGTCAGGTATTGCATATTTTAAAAATTCTTGAGGCACACTGGTTGAAAATTGCTGCTACATGCTGTCAAAAAGTATTAATTGGCATGGCTAAAAGTTCTTAAAGTTTAAAGTAAAAAAAAGCTAGAAGAATATGTTGAATATGATACAATTTTTTGTTTTGTAAAACTTTAAGTACATGCACAAAATGTGGTGGATGGATGTACCAAAATATTCATGGTGGTCATCTATTATTTTTGTATTCATCTAATATTTTGCTGTATTTTTCTACACAGATGGCATATTTATTCAGTAACTTAAAGGAGCACACAACAACCCAATCAACTGTAGTAAGGGGAAAATGCACATTGTATGCATATCCAATACAAATAAGAAAAATAGCAAAAAATGGACTTACCCTAATTATTTCAACAGTCCTTGGTTCTGTATCTGTGCCTATCAATAAAGCAACACAATTAACTTTTAAAATGAAGAGATAATATATGTAGGATATAATGTTATTTCCTGAAAGTGGTATCATTTTCTAGGCCTGTCAAGAGAGGATACTGAATCAAATAAACATTATACCCTTTCTCAAAAGCCAGCCCAGCAGCCACTGACCAGGGGCTACATCTTCTATTTTAAAGAAGCCCTCTCTGTCTGATGCAGATGTAGCTATAATTATTTGATCTGACAAAAGCTGATGGACTATAGCAGTAGCTGCTTACAATATAGTGATTAGATGGCTTCTTCTGACTTAACCAAATATAACTATCTGTCCAAAGAAAGACTTACAAAGACCCTTGCCCTGTCCCACCCCACTGATATATGCACTTCTGACCTCCTTTGAGTAACCAGTAATTTTTTAATGATACCACTTTAGGAAATGTTTTAGATTTCTGCTTTCCTATTTTTTATACGATTGGTGTAAAGTTAAAGGCACATTCCAAAAATGAATACCTCTGGCTTTACTTCCTTTAGGACAGATCTTTCTGAAAGTTTGGGACTTAGGTGGCCAAGCACAAAGAGTTAAATATATCTTAATGAAAGGTGAAAAAATTGTTAAAAAAATATTAGCATTAAAAAAAAAAAATTGGGTGATGGAATGGCTTTGTTGGAAGTGTGTCCAAGAAATACCTGAAGTTTTGGGGGAAGGATCTGAAGCTCTTTTTGGGCCAACCAAGTTCTGCAGGCTGGTGATGACAGGGGCAAGGGAGGGGGGAAAGCTGCCCACAGTGCTCGGCTGGCTCCCCTGAAAAGGAAACCCGGAGGTCAGCTGTGTAGGAACAAGGGCTTGGTCTTAAAAATGCAATTAATTAGTATTTTAATTACTGAAGTAACCATAACTATGCTAACAGAAAAATTTTAAGAGGTTAAAAAAACAACCCACAAAAATTACCCATATTCACCCTCTTACCACCCTAACACAATCCTATCTAACATTTTCTCCTGTTTTTACCATTATATGTGCTTTCATACATGGGTATATGATTTCAATCATCAAGGAAGAAAATATGCAATAACTTAAGTTTTTCTTGCTCAACAGGAAATCAAAAACATTTTCCTAAGTTGTGGCACAGTGTTTATATATGACCACTTAATGACTCTGTGTGTCACTGGAGGCTAAAGTCAATGTTCAGTAGCTTATCACTCAAACTATACAATCTATTTTGCTAAAAGAAAGCATAATAAAACCTTGCTTAACAGAAATTTGACCAAATGGAACTCTCAATTATAGGAGAAAGTAGCAAATATCCTGAGAATATGTTGTTTTGGTAGCATGTTAAATTTCCTTTTTCTCAAAGATTTTCCAAGAGTCAGGAATAATTCAGCTTCATCTGCTATACCTCCATTACTATCCTTTCATCCTTCTAAATAAATATATGAGTCTACAATGTATAGTCATGTATGGGCAGTAGCTATTCAATGAAAATCACATACATAGTGAAGGATTTTTTCAATATAGAACACAATGTCACCAATAACAAATAATTTTTTTCCCAAATTATACAGGTTATGCCCAATTCCCTCAAATTTTAAACTAAACCTAAGAACACATCATCAGATGAATTATAATTTAAATCATATAATTAAATCCTTAGTTCTATAATGCAAGCTGTTTAATATTTTAACTCTTAAAACATAAACGTTTCCAAATAGAAAGAAAAGTTACAAGTAGATATCCACAGATACTACACCTGGATTCCCCAATTAATATTTTGCTATGTCCTTTTCACATATCCATTCATCTATTCATCCCCCAATTTGTCTTTTTTTAAATTTACCTCAAAACAAGTTATAAACATTAGTACACTTCACAATTAATATATATCAAGGAGTAAATTTTAAATTTTCCTGAAAGAATATGATTTAAATCAATAGTGTTATAATAAATAACTAAGCAGAGTTGAGTAAGTACAACATATAACTTTTGCCTAAAACAATCTCAGAATAATATGGTTGCCAAAGTCTTTCCGAATACAGACTTTGCCTGACAGTGTTCTCTCAGTTACCTGAGGAAAAGATTTCTCTTTTCTATTATGCACTTTCTCCTGCAGAGTAGATACTATTTTGTGGGTTGGAAAAGACATATAAAAAAAGATACGTGGTGGCCCCAAGGCTTGAAGAGCTCTTAATGAAGCCACTTTCTCTACACCAAGTTAACAAGTTAAAATTCTCCTTTGCCCTGAGAAGAAGGCCTCTATCTCTCTAGCTGATAGCTGCCCAGAGAGAAATCTGTCCCTAGAGGGTCCTGGGTCTACAGATGAGCCTCCTTGGGAATGGGATCTTCGTCTTCTCCTTCTGGGTCATGGGTTGTCTTGAACTCATGATGGAGGATACTTCCTTTTCTCAGCCAGCTACAAGCCTTCCAATCAGCCCAACATCAGTGCAAACTCTCACATCATCTCAGCCATAACATTAGGGACAATGTAGGGATACACTATATTTACTGTTTTTCTTAAGATCGAAACTTCTACCATTTGAAATAAAAATTCTGTGAGAAGATTGGATAAAAGTATCTGATACTTTGTCCCAGGTTTCCAAAATATGACAGCTCACATTTATAGATCAGATAAATGGTAATGGTGGTTTTGTTGACATTTAATGATAGAGCTAGTAAACTTGCTTGCTCTATATTTAACCTGGGTGTGAACTTTATCAATCACTAAGACATATATACACTTCTCATGGACAGAAATCCTGTTCTACCCACCACTGCACCTGTCAGTCTAAACTTTTCTTAAAACACTGGAATTTCTTGTACCCCTTTACCTTTGCATGTGCTACTCCCCTCTGTCTGTGATGCCTTCTACCTCTTTTCAACCTAGGAAACTCCTTTTGGAGTAAGACCCAATGGAATCTCTTCTGTGTAGCTCCAGAAAGAAACATTTCATCTCCACTATTGTTCATTCTGCATCCTAACCTCCTAGCCTCCTCCTGAGGCTTTAAGGAAATAACCCAACACATGAAACTTCGATTAAGGAAGAGCTGAGGTGACTATTCTGCATTTCAAGTTCCCACTGTTGGGAAAACTCTGGCTGGAATCATTACCAACGATTCATTCCTGGAATCCCATTGCAGCATGGTGTCTTATAGTACATGTGATATTTGTTGCCCAGTCCATAAGCCAGAAATGAAAAGGTAAAAGTCCTAAACTTAACATGATGTTATTGGGTTTGATTGCTTTGAGGATTCTCTTAGACAAGCCAGCTAGTATGGGATACTATCTGAACAATAGTCATTTTCTTCATTTTCTAACACCAGTGAGACAAAGAAGACAGTAATAGCATTCCTGAAGCACTTGTGTGTTAACTACAAAATCAGGGAGTCTTCCAGACAAAGGCCTTGGACAGGATTTACATCTATGCCCACCAGGGAGGGGACTAAAAGTCACATTTTTAATCTCAAAAATGAAGGCCCAACTATAACCTACAAAGGAGTCTTGGGGGTAACATGTAAGTTTCTAAAGTTTTATTATATGCCAAGTGGAACTAATAATATAGTTTACTATCTTTATTTCTTTCAGCCATTACAATGGAAAAAAAAAAAAGTGAAACATGCTTAAAAAAGTGGCACTTACATCAGCCTTGCGAATAAACATAAGATGTTTGCTAACCCACAGAATGTCACCCATTAAGGCCTCCTTCCCACAGGAGAAACCCTCAACATTTGCTCTCCTAGGGACACACCATTAATTGCCCTCAGCATGTGTGAGTGGCTATTCACAAGTTAACTTTATAGCAATATTTAATTGAATGAATAGAACAATGTTGTGCTAATGAGGGTCAAATTGCCACCAGATGTTGCTTCTTCTTCTTCTTTTTTTTTTTTAAATAAACACAGCTGTGTACATGTATGCATAGGCAATATAGAACTAATGGTGGGGGAGAAACGTGGTCCTAAGAGAACACTGGCAGGCAATAATGGAGAGAAAAATCTAGGGGTTAATGAATTTCTATCTCACCTTTCGTTTTTATTTCAAACACATTAAGATATACCGAGCCTGCATTGTGAGTATGCTATATTATTACACATTACATATAGAGTACGTCTTCATGTATGAAATGGGGAACTTTCTCCCAGCGGGGACAGGTGAGGGAGTCAGTGTGCCCGGAAACCCTCAACAACCTGACTGTTCTGCGATGTCTTCCTCGAGGAGGCGCAGGAACCGGCTCGGAGTCTCCCAATCTCTAGCTGGACAAGCCCCTGCGCACACTTGGGACACAAGGAAAGAACAGAAGTAAAATAATGGTAGCATTTACATTCTAATTTATCATAACAGAGCCTCCTCTCATCTCTGAGGCCAAGAACTGTAAATGGGTGATGAAGACAATAGGAAAAAAAAAGAGATTCAGTAAAAAAAAAAAAAGAACATGACACAACATCACAAAAATGTAACAACTCAATGGTATTCATCTCAGGACTTCTTTAAATGTGTGAAAAGGATTATATATATATATATATATTTAAAATTATTAAAAAAAAAGATTTTTATTATTTTTCAGAGACAGGGGAAGGGAGAGAGGCAGAGAGGGAGAGAAACATCAATGTATGGTTGCCTTTCACCTGCCTCCAGCTTGCACCTGGTTATGTGCCCTGGCTGGGAATTGAACCAGTGACCTTTCGGTTCACAGGCCAGTGCCTTATCCACTGTGCCACCAGCCAGGGCTTGTACCTTTTTTCAAAGATGTTATTCATTATTAGAGAAGGAAGGGAGAGGAGCAGAGAGGGAGAGAGACATCAATGTATGGTTGCCTTTCACCTGCCTCTAAAAGGATTATATTTTAATTCACCTCTTTTTGCCTCTAATAGAAGTATTTGTGAGCAGTGAAGTAACTAAGAAAAGGTTGTGAAAAGGAAGAGAAAAAAACAAAGGTAGAAGTAATCTACAGATACAAATCCTCTTGAGTAATAATTGATAGATAGTTGACCATATTAGGGAACCAGGATTTAAAAATGAACAAAACCCATTTGCCTTTGCAAAAGCTTCCACAGCTCCTTGTAGAACAGAATACAATGCACCTGGTTATAGTTGAATGGAAATTTATAAGAATTTTTATTAACCAGTTTCTCCCAAAGGAGGTAGGGTGCATGCAGCGGAGACACTTGGAAGTGAAGTGTGAACCTTGGCATTTCTGCACTGCAGGGAGTGGCAGCCTGGGTGGCAGGAGAGGCCCTTGGGCAGAGGGCGCTGTGATCTTGGGCATGCCATTCTACCTTTCAAACGTCACTTCTGAAATGGGAGAATTGGTCTAGACAGTCTTTAACATTCCTTTAAGTGATGAAAGCTGGCTTTGATGAATCCCTGGTAATAAGCCCCTTGGCACACCCCTAGACAGAGGAAGATGAATTCTGTGAATCCAGAAGAGCCCATCTTATCAAATGCATTTAGAAGACAGTTGTGGATACTTGGAATTCTCAGTTTTGAAAATAGAGCTTAAACACCCTAAAGTTGTGTTCTCTTCAATCCTGCTAGTCAATGGAACAGCTTTCTTTTAAAGTTATTCCTGGCTGGGTAAAATCATCAGAGATTAGATTTCTAGTAAGAAGTAGTCAGCCTCTATCATCCGGCCTGTTTTACACCCACACTGGGTCAGAGCTGCTGCCAGGGAGGCAGGGAGCGGCCCCGGGACTCACCTTGAGGATGGTGGCCACCGTCTCCTGTGAGGCATTTCTCGTGTCCTCCCCATTCACAGATAAGATCTGATCTCCCTGAATCAATCGCCCATCAAGGTCGGCGGCTCCACCTTTCACGATGTCAGAAATAAATACTCCATTTCCATTTCTGTGAATATCATAAAGCAGTGGGTGTTGTCACAACTTAATATTCCTTTATTAAATCTGGGATTACTGACATTCTACATAGATTTACGAAGTCCTAAAACTTGGAAGGGCCCCACAGAGCCACCTCATCCAATAATATTCACTAACTGCCCACATGATAAACTTTCCAGTGCTCACCCTTTAAATAGTTTGTACCTATTTATGCTGCCTATTGTAATATTCACTTTTATTGGCTGAAGGGCATAATTCTGTGAGAGGATAATTTTAGTGAAATAAAACTGAACTTCACTTTAAAAAGTGGAGTTAAGTGTACAGATATTTCCTGAGAGATCAGTTTAATTACTAGCACCTGATCTATTTCTTCTCTCTTTCTCACGCTTCCCTTCCTGGATGTTCTTCCTTCAAGGTTTTCATTGTATTTATTTGATGATTAAGTAAATGGCTGTCTCAAAATTCAAGAGGTGAAAAAGGGCAGACTTTGAAGTTTCCCTGTTTTCTAGTCCCCAAGTTTCCTTCTCATAGGTAACCAATGTTACTCATTTCTTGGGTGTCTATTTGCGAGAGATATTCTGTGCATACACAAGCCAATGCATGTGTGTACAGTATGCATGTGTGTGAATACATGCACATGCATTCTTTTTACGTCCAATTCTGTTTTCTTTAACTTTGCTTTTTTCACTTAATACAGCTTGGCAGCTGGTCCTTATTGGCACTTGGGGCCTCCTCATTGTTTTGTTATGGCTGCATACTGTTCTATGGATGGTCCTTAAATTTACTTACCAGTAAACTATGGAACTACACATAAGTTAGTTCCATTCTTTAGCTGTTGGAAATAAGGTGCAACGAGTGACCTATCTGCAAGCATATATTTAGGATAAATTCCTAGCTGTGGAATTGTGAGTCAAAGAATTGTGAATTTTGAAAGCTTACATATCTAATCCTCTACTATGGAACTTTTTGTGCTCTGAAATGTGAATGTTTCTTTAAAAACTCAATCTGAAATACTAGTGCTGTATGACGATTATTTCATTCATCTACTATGAGATAATAAAGTGAAAACCATCAGTGTAAGTGGAATCTCCCAGCTGCATGTGTCACAACAAGGAAGCAAACTTCAGCATGGGCTCTGTCAACTTCTTTGCACCCAGATGTGCATTGAGTTTGGAAAAATGTCTTAGCTTTTTTGTTTTGTAATGCACTTTCAGAGTGGTAGTCTTATGGTTCTGAAGTAAAGAATGAGGTCATGATGGCACAGTACCTGACAAAAAATTAGTTCTAAAAAATATTAATATTTTAATTAAAAAATATTTTAATTTTAATAACAGCTTGGACTATTGGAAAAATGCACTAGGCTGGTCCAGACATCTATGAGGCTGTGTGATGTAAATAATATAAAATCAATTTGTACTCATCCTAAGGTGACTGACACCATTTAAAGCCATATTGGCATGTCACCCGAAAATTCTGCAA
The DNA here is from genome assembly GCA_004026585.1 of Noctilio leporinus. Lineage (NCBI taxonomy): Eukaryota > Metazoa > Chordata > Mammalia > Chiroptera > Noctilionidae > Noctilio > Noctilio leporinus. The sequence goes on from PVIW01003545.1 coordinate 66,320, forward strand.
TCCTATTAGAATAAATATACACTAGCTATCCTGAGCCAGTAAACCATGGAAGCTAAAATTGTAGTTTCAAGATATTACCTCTCTAATTCACTGCAAAAGAAATACACTATATTATCTAGAACAATTACCATAATTCCCACCTTCTGGGTGGGCAGCATAGACTTCAAAAGAATAGCCTAGCCATGAGGATCTACCCACACTTTTGGTGTAAGCGGTTACTTTGGAAACATAGTTCTTTTTTTTTAAAAAAAGGATTTTATTTCTTTTTAGAGAGGGGGGAGGGCAGGGAGAAAAAAGGGAGAGAAACATCGATGTGTGATATGTAAGAGAAACATTGATCAGTCACCTCTCACATGCCCCCAACTGGAGACTTAACCTGCAACCCGGGTAAGTGTCCTGACTGGGAATTGAACTGGTGACGTTTTGGTTTGCAAGCTGGCACTCAATCCACTGAGCTACCCGACCAAGGTGGGGACACAGTTCTTAACAGAAAATTACTGTTATGAAAAATTTATGTGTCCATCAACTGTACCTACCTAGCTAGTTTTAGTAACCCCTCAACTAATTTGTGACATTGTATGAAATTAACATGGTACTCCAGGGCAGAGCAATTTTTTTAACCCAAGATTGTATGTATCTATCTTTTATATTAACTGTTGCTTTAATTAACCCCTACAAGCCTGACATCTAAGTGACTCCAAACTGAAAGAACCCCTTGCTGACTGTTCTTACTCGTCTATGGGCATATGTCTGAATAATCTGGGTTGCCTTGATGTAGTGTTCTCTCTTTTTTTTGCAAGAAGCAAGTTTTCTCTTGATGTGACAATTTTTTTTGGGGGGGGCAAGATCTTGCCTAGAAATATCACCTGTCAATTTAAATATTCATAAATATGTTAATTTTATAAATTATATTATTATCCTAGGCTTTATCTTTCAGTACTTATAGGCATTAGTCTCTAGAACTCTGAAGGAAAAAGGACAACTGTCTTGACTTGCATGAATTTTTTTTTTTTTTTACCGTTTCCCAACGATGCTCAGGCCCAGTCCTCGGCCAACCTTCTTCTGCAGATCTACAGGGAAAACGTTCAGGTTCTCCTCATCCCTGTAGTGTGTCTCATCTCTATATACCACCAGTCGCACCTTCGGTGGGGTCTGTCTCAGGGCTGTGATGGCTTCTTCGTGGCTGGCGCTCCTCAGGTCAACCCCATTAACCTGGAACAACAGGCACCTGAGATGGGCTGTTGGCAGCAGAGGCCTTTCGCCTGCTCTGTCTGGTGGAGCTCCTTGATCCAACCAGTGAAAAACCTCTGGAAATTTCCTGCCATTCTCAAAGCACACAGGTAGTGACCACACACAGCTGTAACTGCTTTGGATAATAAAGCAGGTGACCCTTATACTTCCCCACCCAAAATAAGAGGGTGGGTTAGTACACATGATAACACAATTTTGCTTAGCTGTAAACTGTATTATGGAATCAACATGAGAGAGGAAGAAAGAGAGGCTCATTTGAGATAAAAAGGGAAATAAATTAGTGTTTAGTCAGCATTTTAATTTTTATTTATTTAAAGATTTTATTATTTTTAGAGAGAGGGGAAGGGAGAGAGGCAGAGAGAGAAAGAGACATCAATGTATGGTTGCCTTTCACCTGCCTCCAGTGACGGACGGACCTGGCTGGGGACCTGGTGGGAGACCTGGTCATGTGCCCTGACTGGGAATCAAACCAGCGACCCTTGGGTTTGCAGGCTGGTGCCTTATCCACTGTGCCACCAGCCAGGGCCTAGCCAGCATTTTCAGACTCAATTTGTTAACTCAACATCTTCACTTTTAATTGCTGACATCGCAACTACTTCAGAACAGGTTGCAGAAAACGAGGGACTGGTATTCCCAACAGTGTCACAGATGCCCTGAAGTTCACTCATTGCCCTCTGGACTTGAGTGAGCAGACGGCCATGTACTGGAACAGCTCTGAGTAAAGCCGCAGCTTTGATTCCGGCAAGTCATGTGGGTTGGGGTGAGTCACAGAACCTCCATTTTCTCGTCTGTTAAACGGAGATCATAGCCAACTTACTTATTTTTTACTGAATAAATATTTGTGTCATGCTTGTGTATTAGCCCTTTGTGAATACTCTTTTAAATCTTTATATTATCTGAAAGAAATATTATTACCATATTACAGATGAGGAAAATGAGGCATGGAAAAGTTAAGTGATTTGACCAAGGTTGTGGAACAAGCAAGTGAAGGAGCCAAGACTTGAACCGGGCTCTCTTTCCAGGCTACCTTTTAGTTTCTATAACATGCTACCCCAAAATTTACTTTCAGAATGGATTATTAGTATCCCTGCCACAGAGAAAGTAAAAAATTGGTGTTGGTTAGTGGATCTGACAAAGGGAGGAACTGAGGGGCAGAGAAGCCCCTGACTTGAAGAAAGGGAGTCACAGTCACTCCTTCAAAGTCACAGCTAGGAAGAGTGAAACCCCTGGAAGAACGGGCCCAGGTCACACATGGCCAGGTGGATGGCAGAATGGGAGAGTTCCCTTATGATGTTGGCTCCACCAGTGTTCTGGTCCATCCCTGCATATCCTGGGCAAGGCCTGCCTCTGGACCTCCATTCCTTCATTGGTGCAGTGAGGGGTTGTTCTGAGGCTTTTCCAAGTCTGACATTCCTAAGACTAAGGACTACTGTTATAACAATGGTGCCAAAGAAGGAAGAAAAGAGGAATAAGCCTCTTTTGAAGAAGAGGAATTTTGAGCCGTTACTTAAAGCTGATTCTGTTAGCCAAGATAATGTTTAAAAGCCTAATTTTGAAGTTACTTTTCTTTTGGGGTACATCTGGTACTCAGATAAAGTATCCAGAGCAACAGTGGTGAAGCATGGGTTTTGGATATAGATGGACTTCAACTTGAGCACTAATTCCACCTTACTGTGTGAAACCTTATGCAAGTTACTCAGGTGAAGTTTCGACTGTGTCATCTGTGAATGAGATAATAATGATAACAATATTTACTTAGTGCTGTGAGGACTAAATGAAATAAACCCTGGAGTGCATTTGGCACAGGATTTGACACCTGGTTACATTTGACATAAGTTAGGAGTTGACATTTTACAAGGCTCTGAGGTGACCGCTCTGCTTCCTCTCAGCACCCACATTCACTGCTGCTTTGTGCCCATGAATGTGTTCTCATTGTTGAGGTGAACCCCCTGGACAAAGGGGAAGTTTGGGCTGAGCTGATTATTTTCTTGTATTCCAACAGATGGCACACAAGACCACTTCTGTTACTCAGCTGAAAAAACAGTTAACCGCCAAGGATTGAAGGTGAATTCTTTAAGCCTCTAAATTACCTTTTGAAAGGCCCCAACAATTATACTTTTAATTAAAAGCATAGTCATTAAACTCTAATACTACAAAAGCGATTTATACTCAATTCCAGCATCTAGATGTCTGCTCAAATCAAAGTGATCTGCTCCAAGCTCGGCTTTCATTTCCTCCCCTGCTGATCAAGAGACAGCACTAAATGCACCATACTGGTAAGAGAAATACTGCTATGTGGCTAGAATATTGTGGAGTGATGTATTACCTTAAGTGCCTTACATAGGTGCTATATGCATTATTTAGAGCACTGATTGTGGAGGGGTAGAGGGTATTAACAGCAGGGATCCCTATTTGAGAAGATGGGCCATTGGAAGCCCCAGTTGTCAATGAGAATATGTTACATCCCATGGGTAGGACAGGCATGTGGGAAAGTGGGTGAACCATTGCTTCAGAAGGAAAGAATAACCAGACCAGGGTGGTGATTTCTCATTATTTTGTTCCACAGGGAAAACCAGGCATTAGCTCTCTACCTTTTCTGCTCGCACACATAAAAATAGAAAGGAATAATGGAAGAAAAAGTAAAGTAAAAAGAGGTACTGACCCTAAAACGAGAACCAGAAAGATGACAGCCCATGCTAGTCTAGAATCATAAATCTTGCCATGCCAAAAAAATTATTTGACTATATTTTTGTAAGCAAAATCTGGCTTGTCCTAAGTTTAACAAGAGGACAGTATTAAAACCCTGGAATGCCAGCTTGCGCAAAGCAGAGGACCCTTCTGAACAGAGAGGCTCTTGTTTGGGGAAACAATGGAGAGTTGCAGTGGTTCATGGTCTCAAAATACATCACGGCAAAGCTGGCCTGTCTTCTTGAGGGAACCTGTGGGCTCCAGGCTGACTACGCATTGTTATGTATCTGTACACAGCAACCATAATTAGAACAATGCAAAATTGGGGTTTAAAGCTGCTTAGAAAGGAAACATGTTACTTGATCAAACTGAGAGCTATTGTTTAGAAACTAAATGCCTGATTAGATCCTGTCTGGGGTAAGAGAAGAGCCTGTCCTGGCCATTTTTAATGAGAAATGTAGACCATCCATTTATACTGGGTACAATAATTTGGCCAGATAATCCAGGAAATGGTATATCTGACCTTCCAAGTATTCTTTCCCCTTAAAACAAATCTGCTTTCTTTATGCTAATACATCCTGAGTATCTACTTGTATGTGAATATACTTTATGGAAAAAAGCAGTTACAGCTCTGAGGGTCTATTTAATACAAATAGATGTAGTTAAATTTCTTTTTACTGAGGTATAGCTTTATAAAGTAAACTCTACATATTTAAAATGTACAATTTATAGTGTGAATTAATACCTGTGCAACCATTGCCACAATCGAGATAATGCGCATATTTAGTTTCAAGTAACCATTTGTAGACTTAAAAATCATGTAAGTATCAAGGTACATATGCATCTGTACTCTCTTGAATACTCAATCTATTCAAACTTACAAATCCAATTATGATACGACCTGTTAATTAGAAAATCTAGGGAGAAAAAAAACCCAAACTCCTAACATTAAAAAATGGTGTTGTATGCTAAAGCAGTCAAGCTAATTCCCAAAGAGGCCTCACTTATTTTTCTAACCTCATACACTTGTACCTTAAATGAATGTACTGGGAATCCATCCTAATCCAATGATAAAGCCCTGTAAAGGCCTGCAGAGAAATCCTGTAAGTTGCCCTGAATTTAATTTGCAGTCAGCCTGGCCTCTCTTTTAACTCCTTCTTGCCTATATTTTCTGCCCTTAATTATATCTCTGGTTTCATCTTGGGAGGCAGACTTGAAGCACCAAAGGGAAAAATAAAATTCTATGATGTCATTCCTAATGTGCTATATTAAAGTTGCAAAGCAAAAATGCACATGCCCACCATAAAATGTTAACTATTCAATTAAATTCATCCAATGAAAGAAATAATGTTGCCTAAAGGTTTCACACCATTGAAAAGCTCTTCAGTTCCACCTACCAGAACGCCTGGCATTGACTTTCCATTCATCCGTTTCCCTTTTCAGACACTGCCTGCCTTGGCACTTTTAAAAAGGCTTTAACGCGCTTGCTAAATGAGAGTCCATTTGAAAGAGGCAAGTTAAGCATTTTGGTTTTTAATAAGTACCATATACCACCTAAAGGGAAAATATTCTACACTTCTATCAACTGGAAAACAAAAGTGGCAAGCCATGGATCTCCAGTTGACTTAAAAATTTATTAGGAATAAGAAAATAATACTTAAAGCCATAATAAAGTTTTTCAAATGTCAGATGTGCATGTTTATGTACATGTGCTTTTAGGAGGGAATTTAGTCAAGTATAATAGAGAAACAAAATCTAATTGTAGTACTACACAGCCTCATTTGACATTAAGGTTATAGAACCATAAATTGCACTTTTCCCTTGAATTAAAAAAAAAAAAAATGTTTTCATGGACAGATTTATTTACTGGTACAAAATAAAATTCATAATCATATACCTCTAATATCTGGTCACCAGCCCACAGTCTTCCATCTCTGGCCGCTGCTCCTTCCTCGTAGACTTCATGTATAACTATAGCATCCTATAAAAAAAACACAAATTCTTATTAATTTTCAACAACCACACAGGCTTCTTTAAGCAAACCACCAAACCCTAGGCAGCAAACCATAATTTGCTGTTTGCTAATAATATGATCTTTTATTTGACCTAAAGATAAACAAAATACATAGTTATGACATATTCAGAGGTATAATTAATTTTTCCTAAGTTTATTATTTCATTCCTTTAGGCCTGGCTTTGCCCTAATATTTCAAGTTAAACTTCCCCCATGTGTTTTACTGTAAATCATGTACATTGCTGCTGTGTATGAACTTAAGGTGAACTATGTGTCATTCTTATTTATATTTTATGGTATATTTTGAAACATGGTTTCAGGTATTTATTGGTATTCAAGGATTTGGCATAGATGTGTGGTCTGATGACGGGGGTTTGTCAGGCCTCATTACTTGGGCAATTAAAGAACTTAGTGGAATGAACTGGCCCTGGACAGAGCATGGAGCAGGGGAAAGAGCACGCATGGCCCCAAGTGTGAGACAGCTGAAGATTCAAATCCGGCCTCTGCCATTGTGGGATGTGGGCAACTTAACTCCTACACTCAGCATCCTGAACCATAAAATGAGGACAAGATTTAAGGAGGTAAGCTCTGGTGGATTCATAGTTAATGAATTTTTTTTAAAAGAGAGTAACCTTTTTTTTTTTTTTTTTTTTTTTTAATGATTCTATTCATTATTTTTTAGAGAGCAAGGCAGGGAGAAAGAAAGAAAGGGAGAGATACATCAATATAGGGTCGCCTTTCACCTGCCTCCAGCTGGGGACCTGGCTGGAGACCTGGCTTGCAACCTGGTTATGTGCCCTGGCTGAGGAATCGAATCAGCAACCTTTGGGTTTGCAGGCTGGTGTCTACCCACTGAGGCACCAGCCAGGTCTTCACAGTTAATGAATTTATAAAATAATTAATCTCTCTTCAAGTCAATCATCTTTAATTTTTTATCTTCATAAAATACCGTGTGCCAATGTAAAGGACTCAAGCAATATCACAGGGCATAGTAAACACAGAAAGAGACCCCCACACACACCAGGCCCTCAGTGACATTCCCCAGAGACAACGACCATCGACACCTTCATCAGGGTCCCTCTATAGATGTATAGACAATTTATATCTATACACCCAAATATTTATATGCTTGGGGATGATGATTTTAAACATATTTAATGGAGTTTGTGTACACAAATTTTCTCCTTCATGTGAAGGCTGGAAATGTCTTGCCTCAGGGATTTTTGTGGAGCTGAACACTGAAGCCTCCAGGAGTCATCGGTCTTTCTGACGTTGATAAAACTTCTGGGCACTGAAAAGATGTTGAATGGATTATGCTAGGTGTGTTGGAGGGCTGCTGGGAGAAGAAAAGAGCTTTTGAGAGGAAACTAGCAACAGAGACCTGTGGGTTCCGTGAGAAGTGAGGAGCCCTGCACTGCCCAGTGCCCTCACAGTCCCTGCTTCCTGTTCCCCTGGCACACGCACAAGCCATGGTCAAGGGGACGGGCTCCAGGTGTAATGATCTACTTGAAAGAAGTCCTGTATCCCAAGCACTGGGGCCCAGAAGCAGCAGGACTTCTGATCTTGCAGAGGTCGTGTGGGCCCTATGGGCCTGGTTACCAGTGGGGCTGATGACAAAGACCACAGGGGCCTTTCCATGTCAGCGAGCTTTGTAAAGAAACGGGAACCCTGAACCCTGAACCCTGGCTGGTGACTCCGTGGACTGAGCACCAGCTGGCAAGCCCAAGGGTCACTGGTTGGATTCCCAGTCAGGGCACATACCCAGGTTATAAGCCAGGTCTCCAGCCAGGTCCCCAGCTGGAGGCAGGTGAAAGTCAACCATATGTTGATGTTTCTCTCCCTTTCTTCCTCCCTCCCTTCCCTTTGCTTTAAAAATGATAAATAAAATATTAAAAAAAAGAGAAAGATACGGGAACCCTGAGAGTAATGATCCACCAAAATGACTGATGTTGAATTACACATAAGTCCAGAAATATGAAGCCTCTGAATTAGAATTAAATCAAGTAAATAAGTAAATGAAGTATTTCTTGCCAAAATATAACAAATAAGACAGTAGAAAAAAAAAATACAGACCAAATTTACTCCCTTAAAAAAATTCAAATGATGTATTATAGAATGGTATCCCCGAAACCTGTATAATTTTATTAACCAATGTCGCCCCAATAAATTCAATGAAAAACATGGTTTCTACACAAATTCTGGGATAGAAAAGCAACTAAAGAAAAAAAAAAAAAAAGAGGCCTATAACCATATGATCCATCTGGATTCCAAATATCTTTACAATATTAAATACTTTCATTTGATCTCACCACATAGTTCTGCAAACATTCTTTATTACAGCAATTAGAGAGGTGGCCCCAAGAGCTGGGAACAGTTCCTTGATCCAGACAATTTACATCTCAGACTCTGGACCAGCAACAGATTTAGACCATTCTTTGTTATAACTGACTTATGAAATTTCCAGACCCAGGGAGCATTGATACTGCCAAGAATTCGTTCCTCTGAACTGTTTCAGGGAAATGGTTTTGAGGAAACTTGCTGGGTCAGTGGCTTGAGGTGATCCCAACAACACTGCCAAGATGACAGACACGCAGGGCCATTTTATGAAAGCAGTGCAGGAAGAAATTAATGCAAGCTTCTGGTAAGACCCTACCTGATGTTGGTTTGGTCTCATTTCGGTGGTCAAACACCCTGTCCTCCTTGGATGGGGAGAATCAGATAAGACTCACATTCTGCATGGCCTTTACAGAACTTTGTTTTCAGTATAAACTCCTTTGATCTTGGAACATTACAAAAGTCAAATGGGAAACTTCTCTTCATTCATACTCAAAAGGAAGGAAAAGACCCCATAAAATTTTTATTCCATGAAAGTAGCCTGAATTCTTATATGCGTTTTGGGTGCTCAATGAACTACTATACATAAAATAAATATACTGTTAATAGTCTTGAAGAAATGCCAAACTCACTGCCAATGATCAGTTTTTAGTTCGTGAGTCTTTATGTATGAAATCTCTCCATTCTATTTTCCTTTTGCTTGATTATGTCCTTAAAGTTACAATGGAAAAGGCAAGAGAGGAGGAGATAAGACATTTTGTCCTAATAGAAAAAGGCCCCATTTCTTACCACATGTCCTTGTGTGGTTCTGGACAATTGCATTAACTGGGTGCAACAGAGGTAAGAGGTGGGGACTAACTGTTAAATTGGAAATGTGGGCTGGTGAATTAAAAAGAAAAATGGATTTGATTTATTCTTCAAAAGTTATATATATAATCCAGAGGGTAGGACAGAAGAATAAAAAAGGTACTAGATTGGATTATATCAAGCATCTATTCGACAAGGCTACATTAAAATTTTATTTCTGGACCTATATATTATTACAACATTACCAACTGTATTCCCTGTGCTATACTTTACATACCCACAACTATTCTGCAACTACCAATCTGTAGTTCTCAAGCCCTTCACCCTTTTCACCCAGTCCCCCAACCTCCTCCCCCCTGGCAACCATCAGTCTATTCTCTGTACCTGTGAGTCTGTTTCTGTTTTGCTTATTTGTTTATGTTGTTCTTTAGATTCTGAATGTAAGTGAAGTCATGTGGTACTTGTCTTTCTCTGACTGACTTATTTCACTTAGCCTAACAACCCTCTAGGTCCATTGAATGTAAATATTTGAAAACCATTTGAAAAATATTTTTAAAAATTTACTTCTTGCTTTAGAAAAAATGCGATTAAGTGAAATAATGGGTCATTAGTAGAAGACTGACTTTCATTGTTTTAAATAAAATATTTGGAGTTCATGATACAGATGCTTCTGATCTCACTTTTTCTCCAAAACTTTAATGCTCTTAAGTTATTCACACACAACTGCTTGTTGGTACAGCTCTGAGTGCCTTCTCCCACACCATCCTCCCTTCCTATCTCTGCATATTTAATAACATTCCTTCACCCTGGAAATCTTCAGCAACTTTGTCTACTAACACCTCTTCTAAGACTCATCCATTCCAGAAGCAGTCTATCAATCATTGCCTGGGGGCAGGCTGCTGGCATGGCTGTACAGGCAAATGATTATGAGGTAGGCTCCTGGAGTCAGGCTTTTCATTACACATCCTAGTCTTGCTATTTCTGGCCATGGGCCTTGGGAAGACTGTTAACCTCTCCAGGACTTAGCATCCTCATTTTTATATGTTTTTTAACAATATTATCTACACATAAGGCTTTATGTACAGTGTCAGCACATAGTCAGGAACCAGTAACATGCCATTTATTTAACATCTATGTGCCAAAGATGCTGCATACTTCCCATTTGTTTCATTTAATCCGTATAATAACCAAGCAAGTTCAGTATTATTAGTCTTATTTATAGTTGGAGAAACAGAGACTCAGAAGGGTTCAGACTTGACCAGGCCATTACAGCTTCCAACTAGGAGAGATTAAACTCAACTTGGCACTGTTTAATGCCAAAGCATGTGTTCCTACCACTATAGCAAGATTCTCATCTGTTTTGAATATTTTATTTTGCATTTGTACAAAAGCTTACTTGGGATTTTCCATATGGCATCGATTCTGTTGAAATACTGTCTTTTCAATTCCTTAGCAAAAACCTGGAGGGCATGAGTTGATCATTTTATAGAGTGAACAAAAAGATGGCTTGTGGAAGTAAAAATTGAAGCCTTTGGCTTAATGAGGTGGGGGGATCTATGGAACTCACTTGCTTAAGTGTTGGTACATGATTAGCATTCTACACAAAGCACATGGTTAGGTCCTTTCCCTGCCCCAACAAAGAATTTCTCTCAATTCTATTGTTATCCTTCGGTCCTTCCTTCCATCTTTTCAGTCCATGCATGCATATTATTCATTGAATGATTTTTTTCCCCTACAGGAGCAGTTATAAGACATTAGAATCAAGTGGTAAATAGATGTTTAAAAAGTTGTTCTGTCCAAGAAAACAGATTTCTCCTAATTTATGGCATATAGACCTGAGAATCACTTACAGATGACCAAGTATAACCAATTCTAATTTCCTCTTGGTAGTTGTATGACTTTCAGTGGGCAGTAGAAATTTAAGTAAGATGGTCTGCTTATTTAATGCCCAAGACAAGACTAACAATTTTGGTCTGGACACTCAAAAATAACTTGTTTGACTCGCCAATTCTAGAGAGAGAAGAATTTGATCCGTGAGTTGGAGAATCTCTCAAGTATCAGGGTTTCCCTAATTAGAAGGGTCAATAAACATTTTAGAGATGAACAAAAAATCATCTGCTTATACACTTTTCCCTCACCAGTTTGTCTGAAACACATGTGACTGAGAAAAATTCCTTTAATTCTACAATTAGTGATACCATTAAAAAATAGATACCCAGGAAGAAGCTGGCTAGCAAACTGATATTGTTTAAGAGTTCACTGTTTTAATGTACCCATTCCCAAAAGAATAAGTTTGTATTTATTTTTAAATACAGATAATACATGTGCATGGTACTAGACTCAAAACAGTATACACTGGAAAGTTTCTCTTTGGCAGCTGTCCTCAGCCACCCAACAGTATTAAGTTTCCTGTGTACTTTTGCAGAGACATTCTATATATCTAATGCTTGCAAAATACGAAGGGCACCAAATGCTTGAGGGTCACACTCTATTTTATCCGCTTTCCTTTGCTTGAGCCAGCCAAGTAACATTTATTCTGTAAAACCTTCTTTGACTCTCCCCCAGTGAAGTTGACCAGCCCTTTCCATGGGTCACAGCTCTGTCTCTTAGTATTACTGAACTTATCACAGTATCTTTAATAGCCTGTTCATGGATCTAGGTTCTGTATCACCTCCTCCCTTCAGTGGAACCCTTCTGGACAGGGGGTGCTTCCAGCTCCTTTTTGTATCCTAGTACTGACTCCAGAGTAGGTACACAATAAATGTTTGCTAAATGATTATCAAAAACTGGGTTGAAAAAAAAATCGGGTTGGCGATTGACAAAGGTATCAAAATGACCCAGAAAGAGGAGGGTTAGAATATCACAATCTTAGTCTAACCCAACCAAGCTTCTGATGGTAATATACAACTAGAATACCCCCCACACATGGGTATTAACTCCATCTGAAGTTCCAGAGGATTTACTGTAGCTCATAGTGCAATTTAAAGGAGCCAACTATGAGGGACTTAATTATCACTGAGCCCCACAAAAATCACAAACCCCTCCAGGGGGATTTAAAGTCTGGATTGCTAGAAAAGAATTTCACAACATGCAGTAATGTCTCCTTAGGCGGAGTCAAAGTCATCACACACTACAGCCTATCAATCACCATTTTCTTTATTGTTCAAGCTGCCAACAAGTAGATAAAGTAACTCATAAACACACCAACCATTCAGCAACAGGCAATTTTACTGTTGTCACAATAGACCCATAACACTTAAAGAAGCCATGTGTTAGAAAACTTAACTAAGAGTCTCCTGTGGACTGAAGGATACCAGGGAGCACCCTGTGTGGGTAAACTATTTCCACAGAATGAGGTTTTATAGCTTACACTTCTAGATATTCAGTGGCTCGTTTTAACAAGCATCTTAAGAGAAAATTTTGATAAAGAATTGTATGGTAGACAGCATTATAAAGGACTGTGTATACATGGCTTAATTTTACTAGTTGTAGGCCTGCTTTACTTAATTTGGATTACTCTGGAATTAAATCCAATCTTCGCCATAGTTATAAAAGCCCCTGCCCCCACTCCGCACAAAAATAATCCCAGGGGACATTTTAACTACAGAAAAGTTTCACATTAAATTTCACAGTTATGTGGAAAACATATTTACCCAAGATCCGAAAAGAGTGTTATGTCTTAATTTTCCTGTTTTACGGGAAAAAGCCCTCCTAACAAGAAAGACCCATGAGGACCAAAAGAAGTATTAAAATATTGTAAATAAAATGTTGTTTTTTTTTTCCCCTTGGAAGAAACCATGGTTCACACCCATGGCCTTAGAAGACTAGTGTTATTTTTAAACATCACTTAATGGAGTTCCCCTCTATGGCCATCAGTGTTCAGAAATCATGCAAACACATGTTAGACACAGTAGACTAATTTTAGCAGCAAGGCAAGCCAATGAGGGGTAGTAATATAGTGGGGTAGTAAAATGTCAGTCCAACGCTATGCAAACCAAAACTGTATTCAACTCTATGCTGAAAAACTCGTGTAGTTACTGAGTTTTTCAGTTTCGGGATTAAGTTACTGGTTTGTGATGTCTATCGCCATTAGAGTTTTAAAAAAGAAGTATTGGGTTAAAAATGTTAAAGTGTACCTCACTTTGAGCGAAGTTGCTAGCCTCCGAGGTGTATTTATATAAATAAAGGGATGAGATTCTTATTACATGATTCTCTTCTGTCTCACATTCTTTTGACCAAGTTCTTTTTAAAAAAAAAAAAGATTTTATATATTTCTTTCTTTTCAGAGAGGGGAGAAGAGGGGAGAAAAAGTTGGTTGCCTCTCACACACTCCCATCTGCAAGGCCTGGCCCGCAACCCAGGCATGTGACTGATCGTGAATCAAATCGGCGACCTCCACTGAGCCATGCCAGCCAAGGCCCAAGTTCTTTAGAAACCTAAATTCCCTATTGTATTTCTTTTTATTAAAAATTTAATCTTTATTTTTTTACACTACCTTTTTGTTCTCTTACATCCCTTTCCTCATAGCAATCACCAGACTGTTGCCAGTATCCATGAGTCCTGTCTTCTATTTACTCAATTCATCCATCCCTAACCTTCCTCCCTCAGCTGTCATCTGCTCTCCACCTATGAGTCTGTCCCTATTTGCCTTCTTAGTTCAGTTTGTTCATTAGCTCCCACATATAAGTGAAATCACATGGTATTTGTCTTTCTCTGACTGGCTTATTTCACTGAGCATAACGAGTGGTATTCCTTTGTGTAAATGTCCCATAGTTGTTTTATCCACTCATCTACTGATGGACATTTGGGCTGCTTCCTTATCTTGGTGATTGTAAATAATGCTGCAATTAAAGTAGGGGTGCTTATGTTCCTTTGAATTAGTGTTTTGGGTTCCTTTGGATATATTCCCAGAAGTGGGATTGCTGGGTCAAAAAGCAGTTCTATTTTTAATTTTTTTCAGGTATCTCCATACAGCTTTCCACAGTGGCTGCACCAGTCTGCATTCCCAGCAATAGTGCAAAAGGGTTCCCCTTTCTCCACATCCTCACCAGCACTTGTTGTTTATTGATTTATTGATGATAGCCAATCTGATAGGCTGAGATGGTAACTCACTGTGGTCTTCATTTGCATTTCTCTGATGATTAGTGATGTTGACCATCTTTTCATATGTCTATTGGCCATCTATATGTTCTCTTTGGAGAAATATCTATTAAGTTCCTTTGCCCATTGTTTAACTGGGTTGTTTGTTTTTGTGATGTTGAGTTCTGTAAGTTCTTTATAAATTTTGCATATTAATCCCTTATCAGATGTATCAGCAAATATGTTGTGCCATTCTGTAAGTTGTCTTTATTTTGTTGATGATTTCCTTTGCTATGCAAAACCTTTTTAGTTTGATATAGTCCCATATGTTTACTTTATTTCCCTTTTTGTGATTAATTTCTAGTTTCATAGCGTTGAGATCAGAAAAGATGCTTGATATGATCTGAATCTTCTTAACTTTATTGAGACTTGTTTTGTGTCCTAACATGTGTTTATCCTAGAAAATGTTCTTATCCTAGAAAAGTACATATACTCTTCAGTTTTGGGGTGAAATGTTCTGAAGATATCAGTTAAATCCATTTGATCTAGTGTTGTTTAAGGCTGCTGTCTCCTTGTTGACTTACTACCTGGAAGATCTATCCTTTGAAGTCAATGATGTGGTAAAACCCCAGAATGACTATATTTCTGTCAATCTCTTCCTTTATGTCCATTAGGATTTGCTTTACATATTTAGGTGCTCCTATGTTGGATATGTAAATGTTTACTAGGGTTACATCCTCTTCTTGGATTGTTCCCTTTATCATGTAGAGTTTTTCTTTGTTTCTTACTATAGCCTTGGTTTTAAAGTCTATTTTGTTGGATGTAATAAGTACTGCAGCCCTGGTTTCTATTTCTTTTCCATTTACATGAAATATCTTTTTCCATCCTTCTACATTTAGTCTGTATCTTTTGATCTGAGATGGGTTTCTCAAAGGCAGCATATACTGTACATGGGTCTTATTTTCTTATCCATTCAGCTACCCTATGTCTTTTGGTTGGAGCATTTAAGCCAATTACAATAAGGTGATTATTGATAGATATGCATGTATTGTCAGACTGTTTTCCTTTGCCATTTTTCTTTCTCTTTTTCTTCTTCTTTTCCTTAAAGCAAGCCCTTTAACATTTGTAGCAATACTGGTTTGGTGTTAACAAACTCCTTTAGTTTTTTCTTGTCTGGGAATCTCCTTATTTCTCTTTCAATTCTAAATGACAGGGTTGCTGGGTAAAGTAGCCTTGGTTATAGGCCTTTGCTTTCATCACCCTGAATATTTCATACCACTCCCTTCTGTTCTGAAATGTTTCTGATGTGTAATCAGATGACAGTCTAATTGGAGTTCCCTTGTAGATAACCACTTGTTTTTCTCTTGCAACTTTTAGGATTCTCTCCTGGTCTTTAAGCTTTATCATTTTATTTTATTTTAAATATTTATTTATTTACTTTTAGAGAGAGAGGAAGGAAGGGAGAAAGAAGGGGAGAGAAACAGATTGGTTGCCTCTCACATGTCCCCAACTGGAGACCTGGCATGTGCCCTGTCTGCCCTGTTTGGGGATCAAACCAATGACCTTTCAGTTTACAGGCGGGGGTTCAATCCACTGAACCACACCAGCCAGGGCTAAGCTTTGTCATTTTAATTATGATGTGTCCCAGCGTAGGCCTCTTTGGGTCCGAACTTATTTGGGATTCTCTGAACCTCCAGGACTTATGTGTCTTTTTCCTTCACCAGGTTAGGGAAGTTTTTGGTCCTTATGTCTTCAAATATGTCCTCAATCCCATGCTCACTCTCTACTCCTTTTGGTATTCCCATGATGTGGATGTTGTTCCACTTTCATGTTGTCCAAAAGGTTTCTTAAGCTCTCCTCATTAAAAAAAAATTCTTTTTTCTTTTTGTTGCTCTGCCTGGGTGTTTTCTACTTTGTCTTCCAAATCACTGATGCAATCCTCTGATTCTTTTAACCTATCATTTATTTCTTCCAGTATATTATTTATTTCAGATATTGTATTCTTTATTTATGATTGGTCCTTTTTTATGGTTTCTATGTCTTTTCCCATGCTCTTGAGTATCCTTATAATCATTTCTCTAAACTCTCTATTTGATAAATTGCTTGCCTCCATTTATTCTAGTTGTTTTTTTGGAGAATTCTCTTGTTCTTTCATTTGGGGTCTGTTTCTTTGCCTTCCCATTTTCTCTGCTTTTACTTCAGTTGTTAGACTAATCAGCTGTTACAGAGATCAGTTGTTAAACTAATCAAGCTATAGTTAGCCTAGCTTAAGCTTCACACAGTGGGACAGATTCATTTCTGTGGGCAGGACTCTTGCTTTCTCTCAGGAAGATGTCACTTGGAGAGGAGCACTCTTGCCTGAGAAAGATGGCTGCTGCAGTATGGCGAATAACTCAGCACAGGGATCCTGGAAGCTATTTCTTCAGTTCTCTCCCCACAGCCATATACCTCAGACTCTCCTCAAGTGTCTTTAATCCACTCTGCCCTCCCTCTGCTAGGGTCCAGGGCAAGTGGCTGCAAAATAAATTTTGTGCATTGGCCCCTTAAGATACTCTCTATATCTCCAGCCGTCTCTCCCTGGCAGAAAGAAACCCTTTTCCTTTTCAGAGCTGGATGTTATCTGGGTTTCTTTTCTGGCTTTGGTACCGCAGGCTGGGGAGCCTAGCTTGAGGTTTAACTTCTCACTTCTTAGGGGAACCCCCAGCTGCAGAAATACTCCTCCAGATCTTTAGTTGCCACTTGCAGGAACCCAGCCAGCCCTCATATTTCTCTGTACTCTCTACCAGTCACATTGTGGTGAAGTGGTTTCTTCTGTCTGTTCATGGTTATAAGGCTTCTCTCTACCTACTGTTCAGTTGGTTATTCAGGATGATTTCTCTACAATTTACTTGTAATTCTAGATTGGTTGTGGGAGGAGGTTAGTATAGCTTCCACTTACTCCTTCACCATCTTGGATTGTCTCCCTATTGTATTTTAGTTACACTGAAATTTAAAAAAAAGATGGGGAGCAGGGGCAGTCAAGTGTGGAAAAGGACCCAGGAATGGGAATACAAGGAGTTAAATTTTCTGATAACTCTCTAGGTAGCCAATTTTGCAAATGGTTCTGCATGAACCACTTTGTTCATAATGTTTAATATCATCATTAAAACACAGAGTTGAATTGCATCACTTCTGAAGTCATTCCAGCTCTAAAATTTAAAATCACTGTGAAATCATACATTGTGCAGAATGAAGTAGAGAAACCCATTGTGTTACAAAGGTGCTTGGGCCGTGCCTAAGAGGAAGACCCTTTCCTAAATGGCAAACCAAATGCCTTGATTTGATTCTTGGCTTTATCCAGTCTACTGTTGTTTCCCTGTAAATTGTTCTTTATTGCAGTTAGTATATTTTTCATTATTGACTGCATTTAAAAATTTTAAAATTATTTTTAGAGAGAGGGGAAGGGAGAGAGCAGAGAGGGAAGAGAAACATCATTGTATGGTTCTTCTTCCACCTGCCTCCAGATGAGGACCTGACTAGAGACCTGGTTTGCAACCTGATCATGTGCCCTGGCTGGGGAATCAAACCAGTGACATCTGGTTTTGCAGGCTGGCACCTTATCCACTGTGCCACCAGCCAGGGCTGTATCTTTTTTATACTGTGGAGGTCCTCACTAAGTTCCTTGAGCATCCCATAACTAGTCTTCTGAACTCTGCATCTAATAGATTGCTTATTTCCATTTAGTTCATTTCTTTTTTGGAGCTATGATCTTTTCTTTCATTTGGGCCCTATATCTTTGTCTCCTCATTTTGACAGTCTCCCTGTGTTTGCTTCTGTGTATTAGGTACAACAGTTATGACCCTTGTCTTGGTAGAGTGGCCTAATGTAGTACATGTCCTGAAGGGTCCAATAACACAGTCTCCTCTTTTACCCAAGCTGAGTACTCAAAGTGTGGTCTCAGTACAGCGTCCTCTTATAGTTGAGTCTTGTCTGCTATTGGTAGGTCAATGGATGGGATTTACCTAGTCCAGTTAGCTGCAAGGACTGGCTGTGACCACTGACTACCAACCTCCACCCTCTGTAGAGGGTTATCTGTGCAGGGAGTAGGGTGGTGGTTCTCCAACATGGTCTGTAGCTGTTCACTGGGTGCACAGGCTCTGAGAATTCCTGGGTGGTGCAGGCCAAGATCATCCCCGACCTGTGTTCTGCCTAGGGCCACCCTGCATGAGTTATAATAAAATCTATAATGGCTGCTACTTGTGCTGGGTTTGGAGACTCACCAAGATCAGCTGTTGCTTGTTTGATAGGATTTAGGAAGTTGTGAAGCCTGAGCCAAGACCAGCCATTCATATGTTAAAGTCAAGGTTAACAGTTTGGGTGGGCCTGTAAGTTGGATGGGACAGAGTCTCAGGAGATCTCCAGGGTGAAGTAAAAAGTGTTAGACAGCTTGATGGAGTCTCAAATATGGCATTTGCCTGCCAGCTCTATGACTCTGTGGAAGAGGGTTCAGAAAAAGGACAATGGCCTCTGCCCACTGGTCTGGGAGAAAGCTGTCCCCCAGATCGTACCTTGATGATAGACAATGGAAGCAAAAAAACACCCAATCAGAACAAGAAGAAGGAAGAAGACTGCACCCCCCATCCCCTCCCTGAGGATACTGTAAGCAGCCTCTGGAACAGCTTCAAGAATTCCAACATTTGCATCATAGGGTGCCAGAAGGAGAAGAGAAAGAGCAACATACTGGAAATGTATTTGAAAAAATAATGAAAGGAAACTTCCCTAATTTGGTGAGGGTAATAGAAATGCAAGTCCAGGAAGCACAGAGGTGCCAAACTCCTAGGCACAGCATAATTAAATGCCAAAGGCTAAAGATAAAGAGAGAATCTTAAAAGCAGCAAGAGAAAAGCAGTCAGTTACCTACAGGGGAGTTCCCATAAGACTGTCAGCTGGCTTCTCAAAAGAAATTTTGCAGGCTAGAAGGGTTTGGCAAGAAATATTCAAGTTCATGAAAAGCAGGGACCTACAGCCAAGATTGCTCTACGCATTAAAGATATTTAGAATGGAAGGGCAGATAAAGAGCTTCTCATAGAAGAAAAAAACGAAAGGAATTCATCATCACCAAACCATTGTTATACGAAAAGTTAAATGGACTTATTTAAGAAAAGGAAGATCAAAACTGTGAACAATAAAATGGCAAAATATACGCATCTACCAACAATTAACCCTAAAAAATAAACTAAGCAAACAAGAGGAAAAGAGACAGACCCATGGACATGGAGAATGTTTTGATGGATGCCACATGGGGGGATAACGGGGGAAGGGGCAAAGAGGTAAGGGGATTAAGAAGTATAAACAGGTAGTTTAGAATAGCCATGGGGATATAAAGTATAGTATAGGAAATGGAGTAGCCAAAGAACTTATATGCATGACTTATGGACATGAACAATGATGGGGGAATTGTCTAAGGGAATTGAGGGTGCTGAGTGGAGTGGGGCAGAGGCGGTAAATTGGGACAACTATAATTGCTTAATCAATAAAATATAATAAAAAATAAACGGCAAACCAGTAGAATCCTAACTCGAATAGGTTGGTAAGACAAGTAAAGTATGGGGGCTAAGTCAGACTTTCTATTAGTTATCTTAAGTGTTAATCAGTAGATGAGTGGATAAAACAACTATGAGACATTCATACAATGGAATAATACTTGGCCATAATAAAGAAGAAAATTTTACCTTTTGTGAGAGTATGAATGGACCTGGAAACATTATGCTAAGTGAAATAAGCCAAGCAGAACAACAAATACCATATGATTTCACTTACATGTGGAATTTAATGAACAAAATGAAATAACAAGGAAAATGGGGACAGGCTCATAGATGGAGAGCAGGCTGACAGCTAGTGAGTGGGAGTAGTTTGGGGGTGGAGGGATTGAGCAAAAAGGAAAAGGGACTCGTGGACATGGACAACTGTATGGTGATTGTGTGTGTGTGTGGGGGGGGAGAAGGAGCCAAGAGCACTAAACAGTAATAGAAAAATACAACAAAAATAATTAAAAACAAGAAAAAATGCACAAAACATGATTGGCTTAATAAAAAACTAGCCATTTATTCATAATTCCATAGGTTGGCAATTTGGACTGGGCTCAGCTAGGCAGTTCTTCTGCTTCATGTTGTTTCATTTGGGCTCTCACATGAGTGTGCCATCAGTTTGGCTGGGGCCTCAGGTGGGATGTCTGGGCCACTCTCCTCAATGTGCTCCCTCTATAAGGTGTGTCATCCTCTAGGAGGCTAGCCTAGGCTTGTTTGCGAGGTGACAGTACTTCAGGAGAACAAGAGCTAAGGTGTGGAAGTTACACAATGCCACCTTCACTACTATTGGCCAGCTCAATTTCAATGAATCCAGAAAGAGCATTTTAGGTTTTGTGGTCACTTTTAATCTACTATAGACTCCATCAAGTCTGCTAGATGAATTTTCTAGCCTGTAAACAATGGAAGGCAGCAATGTGTAACTGGAACAGTCCTGGCTACGGCCACATAAACCTGTGTTTAGATTTTAACTCTGCCACTTACAGCTTTGTGATACTTCTATTAAGCTATTTAACTTCTATGAACAAATGTTTCTCTATCAAGTGGAACTAATAAGTCCTAATCTTGTAGGGTTTAAGGATGAAACGAAATTTTGTATATACTGTCAAACAAAGTATCAGCCAAACAGATGTTAAATAATTGCTAATGAGGGGTCCCAAAACAAATATTTCTAAAGTATAAGGGCATATTTGGTACATAAAGGAATGTATATTCCTTAGAATAGTCAAAATTCATAATTCTAAGGACGAATGATACCAGTTGTAGTCCATATTTTAATTTCTAATTTTCCTGTTATCACTGTGATCCCAGAATATAATAACTGCTTCTTTTCAAGAAAGATTATGGTATAATGATAGTTTAGGTTATTCTTTCTCAAGTTATGACAGCTCAGGGACCATCTGAATGCCACAACATCTAAGCCAGACTAAAAGAGTCCTGTTCCTAGATATTTTGCTTCTTTTGTTTTTAGACAAGTGCAACTTTCATTGTCCGTGGTTTCTGTATTTGTGAATTTGCCTACACTCCCCAATTAATGCTCTTGGTACTTTCACTGTCATGTGTGGAATGGTGAAAATTCTGACTGGCCAGATTCAATCATTTCCAGCTGACGGAGAACACGGTGACAGTTGGCTTCTTGCTTTAGCTCTCATATTTTCAGCATCATTTTGTGGTCTTTCTAGCACCAGGTATTTTCTGTTTTTGTGCTTTTTGCTTGTGATTTTGCTTTTTAAAATGGCCCCAATGACAGGGCTGAAGTGCTATCTGATGTTCTTAAACACAAGAATGCTGTAATGTACCCTATGGAGAAAATTCATGCACTAACTGACTTTTGTTTGGTTATGGGTTATAGTGGTGTTGGCCATGAGTTCAACGGCAGTGATCAGCAATATAGTATATTAAGCCCTGGCCAGTATGGCTCAGTTGGTTGGAGTGTCATTTTGTAGAAAGAAAGGTCATGGGTTCAATCCCCAGCTGTGCCATGTATAAGAAGGCAACCAATTGGTATATCTCTCTAATATCAATGTTTCTCTCCTCCCTCTGTCTCCCTTCCTCTCTCTCTAAAAGCAATGAAGAAATGTGATCAGGTAAGGATATATACATATATATGCATACATTAAATAAGGTATCTCTGAACAGAAACACTCATAAAACAAGAATTATGTATTAAATGGCTGTTGAAAGTGTTGCAACCAGAGGGTCAGAGGAATCTAAATCTGTATTTTCCCTAGAAGCAGTGGGTCAGTATTCCCGAATTTGGTGCTTGCTGCAACATTACAGAACATAATTGCTGTGAATTCTGAGAAAGGCTGTACTTCCTACTGGTGCTTTTTACTGGTCACACTTCATTACAATAAAACTTGGAAGCCTAATATGAAAGGTGATAAGGTAGAAATGAAGACAAATGCTAGCTATAGTAGAGATGGCAGAACTCAAGTTTACAACAGCAATTTTCTACTGTCCTTACCACAGTGGGCTAGAGGGTTGATTAACCTAAGGATGGAGAATCTAATGCACTTTTCTTATGCTATGGCATGTGTTGTTAAGCTTATACTCAATGTTTTGTGGATATATATGTATATATTTTTGAACCAATTACAAAAGTAAAATAAAAAGATAATTCAAGTGCAAAGGTGCTAACCTTCCCGACCTTCAGACCAAAAACATATTCCTTCTTTGAAGCAAAATGTATCTAGCATTCCTTCATTGACTCACAAGACCCTCAATTAAGAGCTTACTTAATTTCAGCATCTCCTAAGAACATATAGAACCTGAGGGATACATACTATAGGAATATTTCCTTTATCCTAAGATGATTTATTTCTCATTTTAACAGTTTTATAATTTGGATGAGTATTTATTTATTACTAAAACGATTTTATTTATTATTTTTAGAAAGAGGGGAAGGGAGAGAGGCAGAGAAGGAGAGAGACATCAGTGTATGGTTGATTTTCAGCTGCCTCCAGTCACAGACCTGGCTTGCAACCTGGTTATGTGCCCTGGCTGGGGAACTGAACCAGCGACCTTTGGGTTCACAGGCCAGTGCCTTACCCACTGAGCCACCAACCAGGGCAGATGAGTCTTAAGGTATTGCTTTACCACCATTGACACAATACAAGATTATTGCTTTAGAGGAAATACAATATTTGTCAAATTGATGTGTAGTTTTATTTGCCAACTTCATAGGTTAAATAAGTCATACTTCCTGTTCAGAAAACCCGAGGGCCTGAACTACACAATGGAAGTCAGCAAGCATCAAAGCAACTCATCTATTATACTCTACTATGCTAACCAATAAATTAGGGTTCACCACACAGGTTTTCTATGAACCTCAGAACAAAGACAAGACTTCATTTAATCCTCATAAAACTGTGCTACAAAAGGGACAAAGAGATATTCTATGTATCCTAATCTTAATATATTTATCTATTCTATATGCTTGGGGGTATGAAGATAATGTACCTTCCAAACCTTCAAAGAGAAAGAAAATGGATCACAATGTTTAGTGTCTATTATTTTGTGATAATGAAATATTCTCAGGTAATAAACTCTAGACAACATAAATATTATATCAGCAATAGATACAGTGGCTTGTTTGACATAAAAATAAGGATTAAATGCTCAGTTACACAGGAAGCAATAACCTCAGTCTCTGTGTGGGTATATGTTTTGTTTTAAAGCAGTGGACTGTGTAAGCCATCCTAAAATTCAAACGCAGGGATTGTAAACTCTTACACAATTCACAGATAACTAAAATGTGAAATGAAAATCACACAGCAATAAAATAGCTAATATAAGAACTGCTGTGAATATATAAAAATGTTCCACATTTTAAGACTGTGAAAAGCTTTCTCTTGTCAAGCTAAAAAAAAAACCCAACAACAAACCTGTTTTATATTTATTTATAATTTTACTTATAATTAATTTCCCTTGCCAAGTCTGATTTAACAAAAACTTGACTCATCGATATGAATATAATTTTTCATACTGAAATATAGATTTATTTTAAGGAAATGGAACAATATTTGCCTTGTATTTAATAAGTCCCTATAGTTCCATCTGGTCCTTATTTATCTAAATTTTACTCGGCTTGCATAATATTTTTGCTTACAGTTATATTCTTTAAGATCAGAAATGTCCAAATCTGGAAATTCAGAGGTACTATTCATTAACATTCTTTCAGTGTGATTCATAGACTTTTTGCAAACTCCACTTTGATTTTAAAATAAAA
This sequence comes from Noctilio leporinus, assembly GCA_004026585.1. Lineage (NCBI taxonomy): Eukaryota > Metazoa > Chordata > Mammalia > Chiroptera > Noctilionidae > Noctilio > Noctilio leporinus. Next base: position 90,288 of record PVIW01003545.1, read on the forward strand.
CTAAGGTAATAAGATGTTTTGTGTAAAAATATATGACTTAAGCAATAACGATAAAAGGAGCCTGGCTTTGGGGGAATTACAAGCCAAAGCAAACCACACTGCTTATGAAACAGACTGTGCAAAGTTCATTTGAAGGGGAATAGCAAAATAAAACACTTAATCAAATGTAAAATAGCTTTCTATTCTGCTTACTTTCAAAACTATCTAGTGGTTTAAATTGCTGCAGTCCTACGTTTAAATGGTCAAAAGCAGTAATAACTGAATAATAAATAGCATCCAGTACAGTGAAGGGTTAAATGAGAACCTGACATGTGGTTAGAGCTAAAGGACAGATATTCTTCACTTCAATTTCTAGATGAATGAACTCTGTCACATAGTATCCAGATGGGAGAGTCCATTGACCTTGATGCTTCCTGCTAATGTGTCTGCCCTACAGAAGTTCTGTTTAACAAGAATGAGTTAAATTGGTGCTAAATCAGGTGGTGAAAAAATACACAGGTTTGAAACTTGGAGAGAAATAATAACATTCTGCATCTGACATTCCCTGGCCTTCTGGATATTAAGAATACCTGAATTTAAAAATCTATCCTGGGAATCACATTTACCATGAGATGGTACCAAGACTATAGAAACAACGCAAATACCCTAGTCTAAGTGTTTTCCTCTTGCAAAGAGACAAGCCTATTTCCAGACCCATAAGAATAAAAAAAGTATAGCAACTAGGGCTTACATTTTTATTTTTATTCAAAGATTTCATTCATTTTTAGAGAGAGGAAGAAGGGAGAGAGTAATGTCAACTGGTCACTTCCTATACATGCCCCAACCAAGGACTGAACCTACAACCTAGGTATGCTCCCTAACTGAAATCAAACCCATAATCTTTGGTGTATGGGATGATGCTCCAACCAAATAAGTCATAGCAGCTAGCACCCTTTATATTCTTTATTTTAATTAATCCATATATTGGACCAACCTCAAAAGAGGGATTTTGTCATCATCACTATTTTATAAATGAAGAAACAGATATACCCTGGCAGGTGTGGCTCAGTGGATTGAGCACCATCCTATGGACCCAAGTGTCACTGGTTCGATTCCCAGTTAAGGCACGTACCCAGGTTGCGAGCCAGGTCTCCAGCCAGGTCTGTGGCTGGAGGCAGGTGGAAGGCAACCATACATTGATGTTTCTCTCCCTTTCTTCCTCCCTCCCTTCCCCTCTCTCCAAAAATTATGAATAAAATCTTTTACAAAAGAATAGGAAAAAACAAAACAAAACCCTGTACCCTTAAAAATAAAAGCAGCAGATTTAGAAGAATTGAGTCTCTTGTCCAAGGCCCACAGTTAAAGATCTGGGAGGGTGATGCCACAAAACTCAGCATGCATTTTTCTGCCTGCCAGGTTCAACAGAAGACATTGTTACAGTTTGGGACGTTTAACAATGGTACCCAGAGACGCAAAAATGGGCAGAGTGAGGATCCTGGAGAACCTTTCCTTATCCTTTCTCCACTTTATTTGTCTAACCTCGAGAACAGTTCAAGTCTGCTAAAACCCTTTAGATAAAAGATTAATTTCTTAAGTTTTTTCCCCTCTCTTCTCTAGAATTCCCAAGGCTGAGAATAATGAAGATGTACTTTTAATCATCAAGCAAACATGTCTGAGAAGAGGGCATTGAGGGTTTCAGGAAGAGGTTTAAGGAATAGGTGCAAATCATCATAAGAGGGAAGAGACTTGGTCTTTCCTTTAGCAGAATATGGGCCAAGTCCTCCGAGCTGCAAGATTTCATGCAAATGACCACTCCAGGACCAAAAAGAGGCAGGGGAAGACAGGGTTAAAGGATGGATGGATAGTTGGATAGAAGAAAATAAAAATATGAATATGCTACCTCTTCTATGCAATGTGCCTTTTCTGGTTTCCTGGCTGTGTGTCCCCATCAAATTCATAAGTTGAAATCCTAATGTCAACGTAATGGTATGAGGAGCTGGGGTCTTTGAAAGATGACTAGGTCACTAGAGCAAAACCCTCATGAATGGCACTTGTGTCCTTATGAAAGAGGACCCCGGAGCTCTCTTGCTCCTTTTACCAGGTGAGGATATGAGAAGCTTGCAACCTAGAAGGCCCTCATGCTGGAACCCTGATCTTGGACTCGGCCTACAGAACTATGAGAAATAAGCGTCTGTGGTTTATAAGCCACCCAGTCTGTGGTATTTTGTTATAGCAACCCAAATAGACTAACACACTGGCTTACAAGAAACATGTAAGAACTAGCTTACATTAATTAAATCTATAAAGTGCATTCTAAGCTCTACTTTCTTCTACTTGCCAGAGGAAGTCCCTATTTTAATAGTCCCTATTATGATTTTTTCATTGATTGACCCCCTATATTAGACCATAAACATTAAAGGCAGTAGAATCAACTTGAATGAATGTGTGAGCTCTTTGAAGACAGGGGTTTTCACTCAATTTTGTATCCTTAGCACTAAGCAAGGGACAGCCTTTGAGCAAACATGTGCAACCTATCACAGAAGAGCCACGCTCACCGAAGGCAGACCCGGGAGCACATCGTAAGACTGAAACGGCAGAGGCAGAGATCGCTGCTGAGGATTGGGTCCAGGTGTGCTCGTAAACCTTGCCAGGAAGCACCCTCGTCATTATCTTGGTATTTTAAAAAGTCTAGTTAGGTGACTTTCTGCAAATATGTTGAGATCCTAAATGAGATCTCCCTCTGTGATCTCTGAAACCATCTGTCTTGGCTCTAGAGACACTATTTATAGGAGATAGGTCTGATGTGGTGTCAAGACCAAGTACCAGAGGCTTAATTCCACTCAAGACAGCAAAAATATCTCTTGGACATACAACAAAGAGGGCACAGAAATCCTAACTGGAATGGGGGCAGATGCTTCAGAAAGGTCACCAGCCTGCCAAACATGCTCTTTCATGGCACTGGAGCTAAAACAAGGATGTGTCACACAATCAAATGTGCAAGGGCAAGTGCAAAGGTACTTTTGAGAGTGGGTCTCAGTCAACATTGTCCACAATTTCCTTTCATATGCTTTCATTTTGGTTTGCTGACTTCCCGCTCAATGGGTGCCTTCTGGGACCTGACTGGATAATGTAAGCTGGAATGCAAATTAGGCTGCTTGTCCCAGGTCAAAATTTGGAAGGGGAGAAATGAAAGCTCTTCATTGTAGTCAACAATGGTTTTATTTAAGCACTTTCCACCCTGGTGCTGTTCAGCCTCACCAAAATCACATGCCTCTATGTTATTGTGAGTCTAATTTACAGCTTTGATGAGGTACCCCAGGTTAGGAAATAAAAGCTGTGTCCCATTTCTCCTTTTTAGGTGGTGTTTATCCTTCCAAGGACAATGGGATTTACAGTGTCAAAAGGCAGGATTATATATTATGAACCTCAAGATGCTCTTCAAGAAAACAATTGTTGGCTGCTCATGGTGGCAGGAGAAGCAGAGCAGAGTATTCAGCAAACAGCCTCTCACCCAGGGCACAGGAGGTGAGGCTGGGCATTGGGAGCCGTCAGTAGCACAAATGTATGCAACATTCAAAACCTGAGAGAAGCAGCCCAGCACCACTTGTTCAGGTTTCCTAAACAACTCACACAAAACAAAATCATAGTAATAACAACAAAAGGTATCATATATATCAGCTAACAAACTCATTCAGCTAGGCCAGACATGCTGACAAAAGTCTTCTGATTTCCTGTGGGAAATCTAGTCCTACCTTATTTTCAGCAGTATAAAGAACCCTATATTTGCAATAAATAAATAACCATGGGGTTCCTTTTTGATTATGAAAGAATCACTACAGAATTTTCTTTGATTCATTTCAAATGTGGCTTTACTTATACAAATTTAATTATCTAACATTCAGAAACATTTCTTTGGGAAAATGTGAGAACAGGCCCTGGCAGGGTGATATGTTCAGGGTGACACATCCAATGTTCAGGGTCAACCAGTAGTTTTTTAATATAACCCCCATGACCTTAGCATAATATATACATAACTTTCTACTGTTTATAAAGTCTCTGATCCTCATCACAACCCATGTGAGGACTGTTAAACTTACATAGTGCATGTGGAAATTGAGGCCTGGAGAAGGTACATGTTATGTGCAATTACTTATTACGTACTAGGCATCAGGCTAAGTACTGTATATTGGCCATCTCTTTGACCCTCCTAGCGGCTCTAAATGGTATTACTATCCCCATTGATAGGTCAGGAAATGCACTCTGAGAGAATAAGGAACCTGTCCCAGCTAGTAAATGATAGAGAAAAATATTACTGAGAACTAAAAGAGGAATGAACGGTCAGTCAGCCATTAGCTCAGAGATCAGCAGAAGAGAGATCGTGGAAGCTGGAGAAACTGGGCTAGACATCTGACAGAAGGTAAAGAATCTTGAAGAGGGCAGGGGAGGAGGGAGGAAGGCAGGAAGGGAGCAATGTGAGGGGAGGGGAGCAGAGTCTCAGAGGCTGGGTTGCATATGTGGGTTTGAGGCACCATGGTCTGCTCTGGTGCTATGCTTGCTGATGGTGTGTTACTTCCTGCCCATGTTAGGAGCTGGCCCAAGTGCTTCTATGAACTGCTCAAAGACTAGGTTACGTATAATTAGGCATTAAAAATAATATTAAAAAATATAGGCTAGATCAAATCACTTAAAGGGAAACTTAAGGAAGAGTTTATCCCTTTCCTCAATAATGAAAACTGGATAGAAGGCATTACAAGTGAGATATGAGAAATGTAGAAAAGTTCTGTAGCCTTTTTCGTCTTCTTTTTTTTCCCTTAAGTTCTGCAGCCTTAAGAAGGCAAAGACCCACGAAAGGGCTGGGAGCTAAAACTGGCTGTTGAGCTAGTTAAATTCAGGTGAAAAAACATTATAATGTATGCAGGAAGCCACACAAAGCAGTTCCTGACTGCAGGGGGAGAAGGAGAATAACACAGGAAACACGTAATCCTGAACTCTGTAGAAAAGTTTTAATCAATCTTTCATCAAACTGAAGGAGATGAAATCTTTTACTAAATAAACACCAGCCTCTGAGCACATTCAGGTTCTGGTGCTTCGCTAGTAGGGATTCTCTAGGTCGGGCCAGACAGTGGGAGAGAGGGGACCATGACTAAAAACATGCACAAGGCATTAAAACCCATGTTTCTGTAGCATATATTGTTTTTGAGTTGCCTCATGCTTTCGGGGGCTAATATTTGTTACAGAAAAATAAGATCACCCACCTCTCAGTAATACTAACACAGAAATATTCCTGCCAAAAATGGATAGAATCATTTTATTGATCATATTATACTTATTTAATCTGTAAATCTGTCATATACATAGTTGGCATATTCCTTAATAAAATGGGGAAAAGAAATACCAAGACATTTAAAAACATAGTCATTATTAAGAATGATTGTTTCTATGGAGAGGCTCTGATTAGAATTGGAGGTAGGGGTGGAAAGCAAGTCTATTTTTTACTTTATATCCTTTTGTGCCAATTTAACTTTGTTTATTATGCATATGTTAGTATTCAAATATGTATGCATTGATCACATTTTGAGTAAATCAAAACCCATAAAGTTTTACATTTTAATGGCACTATTGGTTAGTAACAATCAAAAGGTATTAAATAATCAAAGATCTATCATCCGAGCAAAAATTAACATCCTAGACCAATTCTTAAAAATACATTATGAGCCCTGGCTGGTAGCACAGTGGATAAGGTGCTGGCCTGTGAACCCAAAGGTCGCTGGTTCGATTCCCAGCCAGGGCACATAACCAGGTTGCAAGCCAGGTCTTCAGCCAGATTCATAGCTGGAGGCAGGTGAAAGGCAACCAACTATACATTGATGTCTCTCTCCTTTCCCCTCTCTCTAAAAATAATAAATAAAATCATTAAAAATAAATAACAAATAAAGTTGACCGGAATATAGCTACATATCCATCCATAATTATACTATTTTTCCATACCAGGGAAAAACCAACTCTTCCATAAAAAGACATGCGGCCATAATGATGCTCAAAAGTAACTTTGTGCCAGTGGATATATTTCACATCTAGAAACTTACCAAGGGTGTGTCTTTTCCTCCCACAATGCTGAGACCAAGCCCTGAACGTCCTTTGGATATTTCTATAAGCATTTCCTGGCCAGGGACAATGGGACACGTGGCAGGGTCCACTGACAGAGGAGCCTGGAAACCACCTGTAGAAGCAGTGAACAAGGAATGACTGGCAGTAGGAGATGGAGCTCAGCTGGCACACCTGGAAGGCACGCAGTTTGCATGTGTTTATCATTTCACTCTTTCTCTGCCAAGCTTCGTGAAGGAAAAAGCTGGGTCATTACTGCCCATTCGCCCAGGGATGAAACATGACATTCCTATGACACTTTTGAGATTAAAACAATAACTACCCCCTCCCCCAATTATCTATTTTAGCTTGAAAATTTTTCAATATATCACAGAGTACAATGCAATTGAAAAAGAAAACAATTACCTAAAAATTATCCCAAATGTATGGAAAGATTTTTAAAAAATGTATTAAAACAATAACTCAATAGCTGGCTCCATAAATGAAACGCTTGTTAAAAGTATTATTGCTGTTTCATAAAGATTAACTTCTTAAAACCACTGTTTTAGCAAAATTTAGAGGCTACGGAACAATTTTTAATAACACCCATCTAGCTAGCATAAATTCTTTACATACGCATTTTCCAGATGGCTAAACCTAACCCATTGAAAAACCAAAACTGTCAAAATGCTGTTCTTAAGAGAAGCTTATACAAATAATAGTCTCCAGAGATGCCTGTTTTTCTTTTTTTATAACAAAGATTGATTATGAGTATTGATTCTTACATGGACACATAACTTAGTAAAGGGCTGACAATAGAGGGCACCATCTGCTGGTCAGCAGCAGCTAATGCACAGGGGGCCAGCTTGTGATCTGTAACGCCCATCAAACTTACATGGAAGCAAGGACCAGCCGAAAGACTAGGTGTGGTCTGAGGGCCAAGAATGGTGTTTTTCTTGGAGGGTCTGGGTAGAGCTGGGCCAAGAGGGGAAGAATGGGGACATCTGTAATAGTGTCAATAATAAAAATAAATGGAAAAAGGGGGGTTTTACATGCTCATAATGTTGGAAAAAATAAAAAGAAAGTCTTTCGATGCACGTGAAAATGATACAAAACTCAAATTTCAACGTCCATAAATAAAGCTGCATTGGAACACAGCCCCACTGATTCATCTGCATTTAGTCTGGCTGCCATGCCGCTACCATGGCAGGGCCGGGTAGCTGCAACAGTCCATATGGCCCGCAAGCCTTCAATGTTTACTAACTATCTGGCTCTTCAGAGAAACGGTTTGCCAATCTCTGGATAAAACAAAAGGAAATGGGCTCTTGGTAAGACTTCAGGGGTTCTGCTCTGACTAAGCAATAATCATGGTCTTTGTGACCAAAGGGTACAGGTTTGAATTAGAGTTCCCCAGAAGGAAACTAATAGGTGGGTGAAACGAAGGCTCACTCCTCATCAGGAAAAGCTGTAAGCACCATCTAACAGGCTGCTGGACAAATTAAACGTGTGTGAGGTACCTTGCCCAGCTCTGGCATGTTGTCCCATTCATGCATTTGCTGTCCCCGACCACATGGAATTGGTTAATCTAATGGCCTCTTGGTGAAGAGTGGGAAATTTAGGGACACAACCTCAGTTACTATAAAAAATAAATGCTGTATCAGAAAAAGAATGTTATAAACCTGATTTGTCTCTAGGTGCTTTTGCAGCACATGTATTTCATACTTCATTTCCCATTTACTAACAATAAAAACAACGTACATCCATTTCCTGGATGCTTTAAGAAGTCTGTACTCCTCTTGTGAATGGCTAGTTTAGTTTCTTGTGTGAGAAGAGAGCAAAAGCATAGTCAGAGAGGCTGCAGATGGCACCTCCCTCCCTCCTTCTCCAGGCTTCACTCAGTCTTGGTATTTATTTCCCTCACAGAACCCCGCCCAGAGTCTCATACATACCAAGTCCCCAGTAAACACTTGGTAAGTAGGTGGCTGACTGAATAAATTTCCACAGATGAAATTGCAGGGTGATTAATTTCTGTTATGGAGGTATAAATATATGATATATATGATCAAAACGCAACTGGTCTGCATCACGGTCAGCAAACTTTTCCGGTAAGAGGCCAGGTGGTAAGTGCTGTGGGCTTCTATAGGACATGCGGCCAACACTTAACTTATCTTTGCGGCGTGAAAGCAGCTAGAGACAGTGTGCAAACAAATGAGTATTTCAAGGAGAGTATATTTATGGTCACTGAAATGTGAATTTCACATAATTTTCATTAAATATTCTCTCAATTTTTAAAAAAATCGAAAACCATTTTTTGCTTGCAGACCATATAAAAACAGAGGGCAAGCCAAATGTGACCCAGGGGTCATTTGCTGACCACATCCGTCAGGCATTTTAGTAAAAATCCAGATCTTTGGAATGCTGCCTGCTTGTTAAAATTTTTCATGAGTTAATATTTATGAAAACGATGTAAAAGACAAATACCATAAGGTGGCAGGCCTACTAAATGTATGCAGATTTACGCTTTGCTGTGGGTGAGCATGCTGTTGGAAATGTCCTCTTTTCCCTCTTTTCCCCCTTTTACTGACTCATACACCACAAAAGCAAAATGGAAATACTCATTATTCATTTTGTCTCTTTTTTTCATTATTCATTTTGAAGTTCTATTTTTAACAGTCAGTCATCATAATTCAAGCCAGGAATTTGAAGAGAGCGAGAGTGAATACCAATTTCTTTAAGTACTGAAAATTAACAGTCTTCAAATAGCTTATATCAACATATGCAAGACTAACACTTTGGCTCCATGTGAGTTTTAAGAGATATTACTCATGAACTAAATTTTGGAGAGATTAGAGAATAACCTGTAAGCTTCAGATTCAAACAGCATTTACTGAGGGTCTTTAATATTCTAGAATCTTTATATTCAGTAAGCAAAAGGCAATTCCCAATGACAGAGGTGAGGGAAATGGTGTGAAAAGGCAAAATGACCTGGCCCAGTCTCAGAGCTAAGGAAGTGGAGGAGAGATGCAAAGCCAAGCTTCCTGATTCCTCACCCCTGCTCTTTTCAGGGCATAAATATTTTTAAGGTATGATGAGTCAATTCAATTCTGCTCAGAGGAAGACCCGCATCGTACCTGTGAAGTCTGCATCTGTTGAATGGCATGATGGAGTTGGTGCTAAAGGTATCTCTTGTGAACTGAAGGAGACTTTTGTCGAATATTTTTGCTGTTTCATCTGGCTGACAGCCTGCAGAAGTAAGGGCAATTTGATAGATGTCAAAGAGGAGAAGACTTTAAAATCGGTCTGTTGTTACCAAAAGAATAGTGCACTCTAATAATATCTTTTGAGGATTTAGAGTAAGAAAGGGGGCAAGAGAGGATTAGGGTGGCCGCTGTCCCATTCCCCATGCTTCCTTATTGAACTTGAGGTTTAAAATGCTTTGGTGAAGAATGGATTGAGGAAGGGGAGAAGGAAAAGGGAAGATACTCTCTCATTGTGGTTTATATATGAAGCTGGGGCTGGAAAGCAAAACCCAAATTTTTACAATTTCTCTTCATTGTGATGAAATCATTGTAAAGACCATAAACCTGTACTGTGCCCATTGAAAAAGAACCTGGGCTACAGAGGTTATGAGATACAACATTGCCCATTTCTTCTGGACACATTCAGTCCAGAAGACTAAAGTCAGTAATGCTTTAGGTAGGTTAATTGAGCACCATGAGAGGAAGGAAGGGCCAACAAACATCTATTGAAGGCCTACTAAATGCCGGGTACACCAATCACATTTAGGTCACCTAAAAGAGCTGCACCTTATTCACCTTTGGTCTCCAGTGCTTGGAATATAGTAGGGCCTCCACAAATGTTTGCTGAATGAATGAGTGGGTGAATAAATGCATACAGAAGCACAAAATTGAAAAAATGGAAACTCAGAGCAGGAAATGATTGTGTGCTTCAATGAAGGTACAGAGACCTTTGCTTGGTGAGTTTTAGAAAGTTAACTCCTAATTCCGGATTATTGTTGATGATGCTTGCAATGAATATTAATATTAGAAAGCTAAGAAAAAACAAAAGGACTCCATGCTTGTTGAACAGGCAGTGAAAAAATATAGGTAGTGACCTGACCTGCCTTCTGGATCTGTAGTTAGCCAGGGAACCCATCCCCAGCTGGAAGATTCTGGTGGAGGCACTGAAGCACCAGGCTGTCCCTGGAGTCTAGAAATAGGATCAAGGTAACTGCTCCAGAACAATAACACCTGAAGATTCTGTCGGTGGAAGGTGGTGCCTTAACACAAGGCATTGTGCAGTATGTCACAATCGAACAATACCATCCATTATATATCTGTATTGTGCTTTCCAGTTTTCAAAAACACTTTTATACCCACACATTCATTTAATCATGAGAACAACCTTGAGAGTTAAACGATATTACTCTTCTCCAGATAAAAAAAAAAACCAATGAATGTAATACAACAATTAAAAAAAAAAAAAAAAAAAGTAGACTGCTAAATATGAAGTGTTTGGTGCATGAAAAACTGTGTAAATATTAATTGCTGATTATAAAACTCACATAATAAAAGTTTCTGAGTATGTTTTAAAAATTAATCTTAAATTGCTTATATGTAATATAATGTTAAACTGATCACCATTTTAATGCAATTTAGTGTATAAAAAGGATACTTGACTTAAAAAAAAAGAGAAAAGAAAAAAACCAAGACACAAATATCAAGTGGCATATCTGAAACCACACAGCTGATTAGAGCAAGAGGTAGGACTGGAAATTGGTAGCTGAAGAACCTACCAGTTTAAAACGTTTATCAAACAGCTGCTAGGCAATGGCTGAACAGATGTTCAGTTGTCTCCTGTAGTTTTTCTTTCACCATCGTTTAATAATGACTGTCTACTTATAATAAGACTTATTAAAATGTTTCTAGTACTTTTAAAAAGAGGGAAGTGGAATGATGACAAATAAGGGGTTACTGCCAGAACACTGAACAACAGGACCATGTAGATGTCTGATAAGTCTACAAACCACTTTTCACAGCTGCCTTGAGGCCGGATGTGTCCACAAAGGAAGTCGTGGTCAATGGGATACAAACACACATGAATAACATAATTTTCAGAGCATCCTTTCAAGAGGATCACACCTTTCCCTTCTCCCTAGTTGGAAAGTGGATGGAATGGTACTTTCGGGAGTGGCCATCTTAGACCAAGAATGCCATGTTTTGAAGATGACAGAGTCATCCAGTAAGAATGGTATAGCAACCATATAAGAGGGGGTGGGATCCCCGAAACTGTATCACCCTCCAACTGATCCCATCCCAACTGTTATGTAAAAGAGGAATATTTCTGAGTGAAGGAGTCTAGTCTTAACTCATACAGTACTTATGTCCCACTTCTATTTTGTGTCATCTCGTGAAAGAACATTGATAACAAAGCTGAGTGCGAGCAACAGAGCTCTTTTAAGAAAAAAGTCATGTGAATTTTAAAACAGGAAAGCACAAGAGTCAACAATCACTACATTAAGACTTTTTTAAATAGCAGCGAATGTTTGTTTCGCACCTTTTTATCCCAGTTCTACGCATCATCCCATTTTATTGTGCATAATAGGTTTTAAACAGTTATTAGTAGACTTGAAGTCAATTTAAAAAATAGGAATTGGTCCACAGAAACCAAGAAAAACATTCAAGAAAGTATATATACCTCCATGACTCACCCACTGACACAAAACCAAACTACTAAGTACGAAAGGTAAGAAAGAAGGGATTTGCTATTGAATGTTACTATATTCAAATACGAGAGTTGGAATGGACTTTATCAGTCATCCAACCTAACTAAACCAGTGGTTTTCAGCCCTGTCTTCATAATAGGAACTGTTATAGAACTTGAAAAATTTACAGATACTGAAACCCCCATCCTAGACCAAATAATTTGGTATTTAGGAGAGTGGAACTCAAGTATAGTTCTTTTTCTTTATAGTTGAAAGACTTATTTCTTAAAATTAAACCATGGACTCTTAATCCAGAATAATGGCTTTCCAAGAGATACACAGGAAATTCTGGAAACTATAAAACTCTGTGACTGTATCAAAATTATACTTATCAGAATTTTTCTGGGGAAAGGTGTATACTTCACCAGGTCTTCATGATAGGGAAAAAACATTACTACCCGCAAGAAGATACGAATAACTAAGTTTGCTGGTGGCCACGGGCAAGTCCCTGAGCTCCTTACCCTTACACTTCCTCATCTGTAAACTGGTGGCACTACTTCTATACTTTGCGTGATTGTTGTGAAGATTAAAGAAAATGACATAAATAAACCTATCACAGTGCCAAGAACAACTCAGGAATTCAGTTAATAATAGCTATGAAAGTCTTTATGTCCTTTGGTAACATGTTAATAAAAGATCAGCCAGCTTCTGATTGAAAACCTTCGGGGATGGAAAATTCCGTTTCCACAAGGAAGCTCATTCAGTCTTGGCACAGCTTGCGAGTTTGGCAGGTTCCTTGTAATGAGCTGACACAGCCTCACGGCAGCTGTTGCCCGCTGATCTCTCGGTCGGTTCTTTTCTGCAGCCGTAGAAAGGCTTGTAATCACTTCCCCAAAGGATAATGCTTTGAAAGTGCTCTTTTTTTTTTTTTTTTTTTAAGCAGGAAAAAGAAAGTCCAGATGATGTTTATGATTTGCCCCAGTTCCAAAATGCTATAGCTATAAAATTTTAGAGATGTTTGATCCGTTCCTTGAGATAGGTGGCAGTATATAAAGTGTTAACACATAAAGAGTATTTGCAAATACATAAAGTAAAAAATGTGATTTTAAACTTTCAAAAATAATTGCTTACAGGTTTTCAGTTGAACTGAATTTGGTTATTTTTAAGTTGCTATACCTATTTGTTTTCATTTAGGTTTTTAGCATATGGTTTTGGAAGACTTTTAAAAGGCATTTTTTTTGGCAAGGTTTGAAATATCACATATTTTCTGTGAGCTCTAGTAATCCAAAGGTTCTTAAACATAAAAAAAATCAATATAGTAATAATGTAAGTTTTAGCAGCAAAAAGTATAAACTAGCATATAGAAATGAGAATCAGGATTTAAAATACTCAACAGAAACAAGTACAAAAATTTGAATGAAGTTCGTAGTTTTTTAAGAGAAGTGAAACTCAAAGTACAAGTAACATTAGAGTTTATAAAGCTACAAGTTCTCCCACTTAACATTTTTATTTATAACATTAAAACATGGTGCTTTCAAGCCCTGGCTGGTAGCACAGAGGATAAGGCACCGGCCTGTGAACCCAAAGGTCACAGGTTCGATTCCCCAGCCAGGGCACATAACAAGGTTGCAAACCAGGTCTCCAGTCAGGTCTGTGGCTGGAGGCAGGTGAAAAGCAGCCATACATTGATGTCTCTCTCCCTCTCTGCCTCTCTCTCTTCCCCTCTTTCTAAAAAAATGAAATAAAATCTTTAAAAAAAAAAACAAAAAACATGGTGCTTTCAGATTTAAGTAAAACTGTATTTTCAGGCATGCTCCACTTTTAGTTATCTATTTATTTAAAAATTTAAAATCCTCACCTGAGGATATACTCATTGATTTTAGAGAAAGGAAAGGAGGGAGCGAACCATCAATGTGGGAGGAAAACATCAACTGGTTGACTCTTGCACATGCCCCAAACAGAGACTAAACCCATAACCTAGGCATGTGCCCTGACCAGAAATTAAACCCATGACCCTTCAGCCTATGGTATGATGCTTTGACCAAGTGAGCCACACCAGCCAGGGCTCTGCCTCACTTTTAAACACCTGTTTAGGGTGTTGGTACTGGGAGATGTACAGAGGGAGGATATTTCCATATACCTTGCACAAAATTCGTGACACAGGCAGAGGTTGACTTCAGGTTGCAAGACATACTATAACTTCCTGCCAACTAATAAAGGATCTGATTTCTTTGTAATCTCCTCCCTTTCTTCTGGAACCTGTCTATAGTGCACAACATCCCAGTAGAACAAAACCCGAAGTGTAAGTTACGTACATTGTCAGTTGGGCACTCCAGTGCCTTCTGCTGGTCTGCCACCACACCTTGACTAAACACCTGGGAGACATCTTCCTGAAACGGGAAAGACAGAAGCAGTTAGCAGCACTGTAAGACTCAAGTTCACTCTATAATTTCAGCAGTCAAGTACGATTTAACACGGTGTTGGTCCCCTACAAAAATGACCAATACATGGGGTATAAAAGTTCTATTCATTTATCTGGATTAACTCTCAGAAATGAATGTAAGCCTGTCATTTCCAAATTATTATTATTTTTTTAACCTTTTCATATATGTCAGGTGTTGAGACTATTAGATATCCTTGGTGGTTGGTTAGACCAGTTTTTTTTTCTCCTATCACACCAGTAATCCCTATATTTGTATTTACACTCAATATTAAAATCCTTTTAGGGTTCAAATCTTGATATTAGAACCCTGCCTTAAGATATATTCAATTAGAGGCAAAAATATATTCATTTAAGTTACTAGGAGATAAAAAATAAGTTGGTCTGAACCCCACAGAGAAGCACAGAATCTTGACTTAGGAGAGAAGCAAACTATCAAAACATATGGGAACCCGCCCTGGCTGGAGTGGGTCAGTTGGTTGGGTGTTGTCCCTCAAATTGAAAGGGCAGCCCTGGCTAGTGGCACAGTGGATAAGGTGCCGGCCTGCAAACCCAAAGGTTGCTAGTTCGAGTCCCAGCCAGGGCACATAACCAGGTTGCCAGCCAGGTCTCCAGTCGGGTCTGTGACTGGGGGCAGGTGCAAGACAACCATGCTTGCACCTGATGTCTCTCTCCCTCTCTCTCTGAAAAATAATAAATAAGATCTTTAAAAAAAAAGAAAGGTCACTGAGCTGCAGGTTCTCTCTCACATGGATTTTTCTCTCCCTCTTTCTCCCTCCCTTCCCCTCTCCCTAAAAACAAACAAACACTGTAATAGAACAATATAATATTTTAAAATAAAACATACAATCCCCTCCCCCCCAATAAAAAACATATGGGAAAGATGCAAAACTAAAGGGAAATTAATTGAAATAAATGACAATGATAAACTGACTGACTGTTTATGTCTGCCTCCCACCACATCCTGTGCTCTTTTACAGGCAAATTTATAGGGGAAATTGTCACATGATAGTTTATCTAAGGCATGAAGTCCTACACTTTGTTTAGACGGTGCAGGGAACATGGAGAGAAACTGATTTGGATAGGAGAGGGGATGGGTTTATTCTGGCCCTTGGTAAATGTCTAAGAGAAACCCAGGTGGCAGGGCTACACATGGATGGTGGGAAGGTAAGCTAGCTGAAGCTACATGTATTAGGGTTATCTGACCTCTTGGAGCCTCAGTTTCCTTACATATAAAATGGGGAAAGAAATGGGGTGCTGAAAGGATTAAACAGAGCAGTATGTGAAAAACGCTTAGCATGGTACCTGACAAGTAACAAATATTTAATAAAGATGTTGATGATAATAAATGGAATCAACCTATGATAAACTCATGTTAATAACACTACTATAGGGTTGGTGAAAACAATTACTTGCTCCTTTGGGAAATGCTGGCATACTGACCAGAAATTAAACCCATGCCCCTACCCCACCCTCATCCTGGTTTCCTTTGGGGCATATTGACATAACCTTTCTTCAACGGGTTCCTATGAAATTTGTAACAATACAGTAGATAATGGTCAGGTTATGCCCAGCCATTTCTTTTTATTAGATCACTTAAGAATCTCATCCCTTCTCATCAACTCCCTATTAGTTTACAACCTAAGAGATTGAACCCCTCCATGTAATACCCTGAGACGGCAGTCTAGGACCCCTGTATTGCTGTGACAACCCTTAGCTGTTGACTTGTAACTTATTTTTTAGGGCTAGAATTATGTCTCAATTAGATTCCTTATTATTTTCCCCAAATGGGAGAAAGAGCCTAGAACTCCGCTCCTCTATCCCTTCCCTTTTTATTTTATTTTTACAACTCTTCTCCTAAACAGATTGTATAACAAAATGAAATGAAAAATCATCCCATAATCCTTCTCTGGACCCCTGGGTGGTACTTTCCACAGCATGACCAGCTTATTTTATCACCATTTTTGCAACATTTATATTGTATACTAATATGACTGGCTTCTATTTTATTTAATTTCTTTAACATGTAACAGACTAGAATATGAACTTCATAAAGGACTTGTGGGGAATGAATCAAAGTTTGGTAAACTTAAATCTTAAATGCACATGAGCAGATTTCAGAGCTGGTCATGAAAAGAAGGACACACAGTGAAGGTGACCCTGTGGCCTTCACTTTAAAGGATCACAACTGAACAGAGAGGAGAAAGCCATGAGAAGGTTAATAAATGGTGCTCAAAGGGATTTTTAGAATAAAAGTTCTAAACTGCCTTATAAATGGAAACCATTAGTGTTTATTCCTTCTAGTGCGGCTTAAACAGCCTTCAGAAGAGCAAAGGTGCTTTCTATTTGAAAATGATACTCCACCACAGGTCTGCAAGTCTACCTTTGTTTACACTCAGATTAACCAACAAGTGGTACAAAGGAGCTGACTTCCCAGATAAAGGCTTAAAAATGCAATTTGCTTGCCCTGGCTGGTGGCTCAGTGGAATGGTGCAGGCCTGTGAACCCAAATGTCGCTGGTTCAATTCCCAGTTAGGGCACATAACCAGGTTGCAAGCCAGGTCTCCAGCCACAGCTGGAGGCAGGGTCTTTAAAGCTGAGGTCCTGGGGCATGCTAAGGTGTTGGCTTTGCACTAGTTACCCCTAAATAAGAAGACTGAGGAGGCAGCGTGGAAAAGCCATCCCACTTCACGAAACAAACTGATGGTCATGCTCTGTGTGCATTATGTTATAATCCTCAGCACAGTGCTAGACTCTCTTGAAAGAGAATGTTTTTTTTTTTTTTTTTTTTTTTTTGAAAGAGAATGTTTTGTGAGCCAGGCCAACTACTCTGATCAAGAGAAGCAGCTTCTGATGGGTAGACATAAAAGTTCTGTAGAACACTGGAATGTTCTACATAATCGATAATAATGGGAGAAATGTCCAGCTTATAATCATCAAAGCTTGTTGCTTCTGTCCCAAAGCTGGGTAATCAAAATGCCCTGTCTATCTGGCCACAGTAACAGGTCCAAGGGTGGACAGCTGAACCACACAAGAACACCCTGTGCTTTTTCCAAAGTGGACCCTGGGGAAGTGTGTCAAGGCCTAGGAACCTTTGGCAGCCATGTCCCCCGCCCACTGAGGACGCAGCTCTGCAGCAGAAGAGAATCAAACACATGCAGAGACTTCGCAGCACCAGGCCTCCGGCTCCAACTGTCCCTGAGGCTGTCAACCCTGCCCTTCCTGCAGTTACATGAAAAGAACCTGTCCCCTACCAGTAAATTGCCTCTTTTGTCTGTAAGGTCAAGTTGTGATGTTGTGATTAAAATGAAGACGACCCCAGAAAACATGTATCAGGGTAACGAACCCACAGGGGTCAGGCCTAAGGTAGCTAAATACAGAGGCACGAAGTGAACTGAGTACAGGACAACAAACTAGAAAGAGTGCTCAGCCTGAAAGGATTCAAATTCCACAATTTTAAAAACATGCCTATGAGACAAACAACAAACACAAATGGTCAACTGTTGATTTTAGTCTTTGGACTTCTACTTTGTAGCCTCTGGATACACTAGGAAAAGATAACCTATGCCTGGCTCAGTCCCAGCCTCATTTCTAAACATTCATCTAACCAGCTGGATTAGGTGAAGTACGTACATTAGTAAAAGCTCCCATAGCACCTTAACTTCCCCTTCAACACAGTCACCAACACCAAGAGTTACCTATCTAAAGTTGGATTTAAATCCTGCATGACCCTAATTACTTGAGTGTTTTTGGTTTCCTTATCTAGAGAGTAGAGTCAGCAACTGTCATCTAAAATATGACCACTGAGCCCTGGCTGGTGGCACAGTGGATAAGGTGCCAGCCTGCAAATCCCAAAGATCACTGGTTCTACTCCCAGGGCACATAACCAGGCGGCAAGCCAGGTCTCCAGCCAGGTCTGTAGCTGGAGGCAGGTAAAAGGCAACCATACATTGATTTCTTTCTCCCTCTCTGCCTCCCACCCTTTCCCCTTTCTCTAAAAATAATAAATCATATTTTTTTAAAAAAAGAAGCATAATAAATTTGGTTCTTTCCATAAATAAATAACTAAGTAAATAAAATATGACCATTGGAGCAAGTGCTGTTCTGAAAGCTCCCTCAAGGTAAGACGAGTGTGTCCGGTTCCATTTGGCCTGTGGCTAGAGAGGCCTTTGATACAAACTTGCTTAATTTTAGTTCTCTGAGAAAGATAACCAGGAGAGGTTTTAGATGACTGGATCTTAATATTATGTCAGCAAATAAGGCTTCCCCAGGCAAGTGACAACTTCACAGGCTCAAAGAGCAGGGCCTGAGCAGCCCCGTATTTCCGGAAAGCTCTGGAGTTCAGGGGCTGGGGCCACGGAGGCAGGCAGGTAAGCCAGCCCAAGTTCTCAGCTGTGAGTGGGCGTGTCATTTTCCTTCTCAGGACCCTTAGTGCTAACAATTATGCTTGTAGGTTTATTTTCTCAACTCAGAAAAATCTAATAAGCAATAGCTTCCTTTTGGCAAGTTGAATCTTAAGGAATAACTAGTCTCTAGAGTGGACCAGTTCAAGAGGCTGAGGGTGAAAGTTAGCGAATGTCAAAGGTGTGGATTTGTGTTAAAAATATGCGCTATTATTTCTGTTGTATTTGAGGTCATGAGCTTACCTGCTATGCTTGCTCTCTATATTACCTCCATTTATAATGCAGAGGGGAAGAGAAGGGAAGAAAAAGCCAGAAGCTTTTCTCAGGTGACTTGTGAGGGACGCAGACTTGACTGTAAATCTACTGTCTTTTTTTATGACCAGGGAAGGGAAATTTATCATGTAGACAAATCGCAAGTGATTGTCTGAAATACGCAATATAAAGTACAATGAGCTGTGAAAAATGCCACATGTATGAGTGCACTTGAGCTCTGTCACTGGCAATTTGCATACTGCTACAAATGGGAGGCCAGTGCTGGCTCAAACACGCTATCTTCTGCGGCTTCCGGGAATTTCCTGGACTCTAGCTCTAAAAGCAGTTTTCATACTGGATGTAAAACAGACAATGAGGTTCACAGAAGCAGTGACATCTGCTTCCAGGAATTCCGCAGTGCTTGATGTAGTACAAATTGGGGGTTATAACAGATTTTGAGCACACAGTTCAGGACCTTGTTTTAAAAATAAGCAGGATATACAACTGAGAATTCCAGTCTGGAAGACCTAACAAAAAGCCTGTAATAGTTAGAAACACATTTTAAAGTATTTTTTCCAAACTTGGAAACTAGCACTTTAAAGGCACGTACGGAGAATTTGTAAGCACATTGGTAAAGTGAACCTGTACCAGAAATCACATGGCAAGTTATTGCTTAAAAGTTACAGTTCCACAGAGCTGATTATCTTCTCTCATAAATCTGTTTTTTTCTCATGTTCTTTTTTAAATTAGTGACAATATCAGGCTCCACTTAAGGTTTATAATCAGAGTCATCTTCCACTAATTTTTCTTCTTGCCTGTTTTCATCTTATTTGCAAAACACTCTCGAGTTCAGGGACATCATATTTTTAAAAAACCTGATTTTTCTGAGACCTTGGAATTTCTCAGGTCATAAAATTTTCAAAATAATTTTGAGGACACAGAGTGATCTTTTTTGCCAGATAATTGAGACCAAAGAAATATTGGGTTGGAACATACACATTTGCCATTTTGTAAAACAAAGAAATGGTCAAACATCAGTGATTTCAAAAGGTCCAACCTATTAAAGTCCTTTCCTCCCATCTACTACCACATATTATGACCATAATGTCATATGGGAAGAGCCATTTCCACAGTAAAATTTTAGGTAGGGCAGTCTTAAAGAGCAGCTCTTTCAATGAAACTCTTTGTGGTTATTATTTTTCACATTTCCCACAGATCAATGAAAACTGTTATGGATCCACATGGGTCAAATGAATAACTGATCAGTATTATCTGATAGGGGAGAAAGCTTGGACTTCAGAGTGTGACAGTGGTTCCCACCTTGGTTCTTCTACGTATGGTTTATGTGCTTTACGACAAGTTAGACTTCTCCGAACTCAGCTTTTCTATGGTAATTGATAATTGATGCCAATTATCTCTAGCAGTGGCAGTCTGGCATGGTCAGGCATGCGAGTCAAACATGTAAGGCTTGGAGTCCTTTATTGTGGCACTTACTGCCCCTAAGCCTTTGGGCAAGTGAATTAACTTTTGGAGTCCTCAGGCTCCTTATCTGCAAAATGGAGATAATAATAATGCTTCATTTGGAGGAGGATGAAGATAATACATTTTCTTTAGCTCCTAATAAATAAGTGCTCAATAAATGATGTATGATATTACCACCAATATTGCTGCTGCCATTTTTTTTGTCAGAATGAGGTAATATTTTAAAGTGTCTACTACAGTGACAGTTACATAATAACTAGTCATTAAACTGTTTTCCAAACTGTCTGTACTACTTTCCATTCCTACCAGCAAGATGAGTGCTCAAATTTCTCTATATCCTTGCCAGCACCTATTATTTGTCTTTTTTTTGAGCCATCCTAGTAGGTATGAAATAGTATTTCATTATAGTTTTGATGTACATTTCTCTAAAGATTAATGAGGTTGACTATCTTCTTTTTTTTTTTTTTAATTAAGATTTTATTCATTATTTTTAAAGAGAAGGGCAGGGAGGGAGGAAGAAAGGGAGCGATACATCCATGTATGGTTGCCTTTCACCTGCCTCCAGCCACAGACTTGGCTGGAGACCTGGCTTGCAACCTGGTTATGTGCCCTGACTGGGGAATCAAACCAGCCACCTTTGGGTTTGTAGGCCGATGCCTATCCACTGAACCACCAGCCAAGGCTGAGGCTGAGTATCTTTTAAAGTGTTTATTGGCCATTTGTATATCTTTGGAGAATGTCTATTGAGATCTTCACCCAATTTTTTGTTGAGTTGTCCTTACTGACTATTAGTATCTCTAATAGCATAGAGAAAGAAGTGACTAAGAACAAAGGAAACATAAACTGGCTTTACATCAAAGCAGGAAATTATGGAATTGGACAGGTTTAGAGAACCAGGTGGTAGCAAGAATAGAGGTTAGCTACTTATTTAAAAAAAAAACAAAAAAAACAAGAAAAAGAAAACAGCACTTCCGTGACCAGTGTGGCCAGTTGATTTGGCGTCATCCCACAAAGCAGAAGGTCACTGGTTTGATTCCCAGTGTATGTGAATGTTTCTCTCCCACACTAATGTTTCTCTCCCTCACTTTCTCCCTCCCTTCCCCTTCTCTAAAAAGAAACAAATAAAATCTTTAAAAAACAGCACTATCTCTTGTTTTCCTTCTTTCCTTTCAACCTAACTACTGAGCTCCTAAAAGCAGCAGGAAGATGTGAACAATCCTCCTGGAACATCTCAAACCCTTTAAAAGAAGCTCTGATAGTTTTGTTCATCACTGAATACTCTGTACACAGCACTGTCTGACATACAAGAGTTAATTAGTATTTGCTATTTGAACAAAGAGATTATAGCACTATTTCTAATATTTCAAGCTTTAAACAAATGAATTAAGGTAGGCATTTTGGAATAATGAAAAGAAAACTTTGTATTAATATTTGAGAAGATGACAGAAGGCAGTAATTAAATGGTGAATTATCTGGATGTGAGAGGAAAAAAAAAGTACACATTGGTGATTACAGAATAGGCAGGGGGATGTTAAGAAGAACAAAGGAAATAGAGAAGCCGAAGAACTTATATGTGTGACTCATGGACATGAACTAAGGGGGGCATTGCTGGAGGAAATGGGGTACTGGTTGCGGGGAGGAAATGGGGTACTGGTTGTGGGGAGCAAAGAAAGAAAATCGAGACAATTGTAATAGCAAAATAAATAAAGTATATATTTAAAAAAAAAGCTGTCTATGTGAACTACATAATGAAGAGAAGATGGGCTTCAGAGGCAAAAAGAACTGGGTTAGGGTCCCAGCCGTGCCACCTGCCAGCTGTGACACCTTAAGAGCAGACTTGCCATTTCTTAGCCTCAGTACCATGTCAGTAAACTAGGGTTTTTTAATATGGGCATCACTGTGTTAAATAAGATAACCAATACGAAACTGCCTGGCACAGGTTAGCTTCTCAAAAACTTTTCAGTTTCCTGCTTTGCATAAAACATGTATTTAGAGGTCTGTACTACTTTACTCACCAAATGGTGTAAAAGGTAAGTTTCAATATCTTTAACTGTCTGTTTCTATGCTGCAGTTTTCTATGTTAGAATTTCAAGATTTAGACAAATGGGAATGAAAGTCACAAAGTTCAGTTTCCAGTGTAATTTCTTGTTGTCCTTTGACTTTTTTTCTCCTCCTGTGTCTGCATCTAAGAGGCAATAGTGCATAATAGTTTAAAATGCAGCTTCCAGTCTCAAAGTGCAAGGAACCTGGATCCAGGCTTCCCAGGTGATTGAAGCAATTTACTTGTTTCAATGCCTCAGTTTCCTCACATCATAAATGGTAATAACATTAGTACTAACCTCATAGGACTGTTATGTAAATGAACTTAGAATAATGTCTGGCACGTAGGTCTTCAATAAATACTGTTTATTATTAGAAGCAATTGCATTTTGGGGATTGAAAAATTCACTTCAATTTTCCAAGTTATACTTTAATGGTTCACTTAGAACAGCTACTCTCTCTATGGCTAACCCTTAATGCTTTAATCAGAATGACATCATCAATAACAACAATTTATATTTATATAGTGATTTAAGTGTACTCTATTCTGGCATGGTTCTTTTATTTTTTTCCTATATTTTATTTATTTTATTTTTAGAGAGATGGGAAGGGAAGGAGAAAGAGGAGAAAAATATTGATTTGAGAGAGATACATTGACTGGTTACCTCTTGAAAACCCTCAACTGGGGATCTGGCCCACAAGCCAGGCATGTGCCCTGACTGGGAATCGAACCAGTGACCCCTTGGTTTGCAGGTCAGTATTCAATCCACTGAGCCACACTAGCCAAAGTTGCACTCTAAATAATTTAGTTATATTACCTCAAAAAGAGTACATTATGTGAACATAGACATTTCCAATATGATAAAAACATAGGTTTATACACAAAAGATTAAAATAAAATAATTATTTTAGGAGTTCATGATCTCCTGTGTTAAGATACCAGAGAGTAAGGATGAGTCCTAGTTCTTCCAATTTCTAGTTGTGTGATCTTTAGGATAAATTAAGGTTTCTGTGCTCACTTCAGCAGCACAGGTAGTAAAACTGGAATGATACAGGGAAGATTAGCATGGCCCCTGCACAAGTATGACATGCAAATTCGTGAAGTGTTCCATATTAAAAAAAGAAAATTAAGGTCTCATCTATAACCCTGGAGTAAATCATTTCTGTCCTACCTTTTATAGTTTTATTTAGGGGATGAAATTGAATACAGTCTAACAAAATACTATTTTAGAAAAAATTTAGATATTAAAAAATTAAGCTAATGAGATAACAGATTAGATTTTGTTTTGCAAATAGCAAGGGTCTGTGCAAATAGTTTTTTTAAAAAAAAGTTCCTTTCAAAGATCTTAAAAAAGAGTCTTAACAGGTTCTCACCTAGCTTCTGAAATAGATTCCACTATTTCAGACACATCCCCACCTCCAGTCTCTCACAACTAGAATCTGTGCTTCACAAACCATCATCTGATCAGCTGCCTAAATATAAGTTATTTTTCCTTTAAAAACATTTTAGAGCAATCTAGCATCTACTTATTTTATTACAAATAAATAAGGTTATTATTCCTTGGTTGTGAATCTGGGGAGACTGAGATATGAACCAACGTCCTTGTTAGTGAGCAGTGAAACAGCACTGGATATGTGTGGACCCATGGCTTGTCTTAGCTCTGAAGTAGGTAATCTTGAAGAATTAACTTAATAGCTCTTTGGATTATAGTTTCTTATAGGCAGCACCTTGTGTATCCATGTACCCACCTACGTATAGACATTTATTAGACGCGGAACATACAAAGGTGAACAAGTGAATCTATAATCCACAGCATACAGTCTCTTCAGTTCTGTTCAAATTCCATGGTCCATTGTCCTACAAATGCCCAATCCTTACCTGCTACTCCCCTAACCCCCTGTCTGACTTGCCTGCTAAATCTCCTGTTGGTGCTGACCTCAGTAGTCAGCTGCCTTCTCATCTTTATTA
The DNA here is from genome assembly GCA_004026585.1 of Noctilio leporinus. Classification (NCBI taxonomy): domain Eukaryota; kingdom Metazoa; phylum Chordata; class Mammalia; order Chiroptera; family Noctilionidae; genus Noctilio; species Noctilio leporinus. Next base: position 114,641 of record PVIW01003545.1, read on the forward strand.
TTTTTTATTTATAAGTTCCTACATTATTTATTTTTAAAAAGATTTTATTTATTTTCAGAGAGAGGGGAAGGGAGAGAGGCAGGGAGGGAGAGAGACATCAATGTATGGTTGCCTTTCACTTGCTTTCAGCTACGGACCTGGCTGGAGACCTGGCTTGCAACCTGGTTATATGCCCTGGCTGGGAATCCAACCAGTGACCCTGGGTTCGCAGGCTGGCACTTTATCCACTGTGCTACCAGCCAGGGCCTTCTCATCTCTAAAGGTTCAGCTTAAAGGCCATGATTCTAAGAAACCCTTAATCCGCAAGTAAGATGGTTTTCCTTCCATTTTTAAACTTCTGTGACATTGTTTTTTTTTTTTACTCTCTTTCTCAAACACACTTCTGCCTGGCTTCATTTTCCAGATACACACTCTGTTACCCTCACTGATGCTTAGGACCGAGGCCTGGGGTTTTTCCTGGTGTCCCTCCAGAAGCCAGCACAGCGCTCACTGAGACAGAGGCCTCACAGGACACAGGCAAGCAATGTTAGAGTTAGTGCTTACTGATGTCAAATATCTTGCCGTAAGCTAATGTAAAAAGAGTCACATGCTGTCCTCCAACATAGTGTATTCAGCAGCATTCCTAAGGTGGGCACAGTGCAGGGGAATATGCACCTGTCAGTTTTTTAAAAGATTTTATTTACTACTTCCAGAGAGAGGGGATGGCAGAGAGGCAGGGAGGGAGAGAAACATCAATATATGGTTCCCTTTCACCTGTCTCCAGCTAGGGACCTGGCTAGAGACCTGGCTTGCAACCTGGTTACGTGCCCTGGCTGGGCATCGAACCAGTGACCTTTGGGTTCGCAGGATAGCACCTATCCACTGAGCCACCAGCCAGGGCTGCACCAGTCTAATAACAGAAACCATCCTATGATGCCTAGTGATGGTAAACTACTAATGCTTTATAACAAGGCAACACTAATGAATATGTTAGCTATGTGAATTTTACCTACAAAAACAGTCATTTCATATAGTTTAACCTAATAATTTGCCAATTTATGTATCATCTATCTTCCCCCCTCCTGCCTATCCTGGAATGAGTGCCCACGAGGGCAGGCATTTTTGTGCATTTTGTTCACTGTTGTATCTCCAGTGCCTGGAACATAGTGTCATCAGGCAAATATTTGTTGAATTAATGAATGAACTTACTGAATACTATTTGCTTTATACTCTCCCATGTTGTTTTTTCATAACATTATGATTACTGTTGTTCTTCAGGAGGCTTGGTGAAGTCAAGTAATTAACCAATACTTTACGCTAGGCCAACTATGTTTATGCTATAAAAGTTGCTCAAATTCAGGCTATCTCTCCTCAATTGACTACAGCAAGAATAGATGGTATTGGAAGTGGTAAGAAAGAAACTGCAGCACACCAGAAAGAGAGGGAGATGAGAGAAGAGGGCGAGGAAAAAGAAAGACAGAAGTCAATGGGTTGGGGGAAGGCTCTTATTCTCAGAGGAACACAATATGACACGTGTAAAACTTATCCCCAGCTTTGGGTCCTCTGCCTGAGTGTGGGCTCTCCTGCTGTCTTGAGACTTGCAGCCTCACCACTGGCACTGCTTTCTCAGGAACAGGGGGTGAAGGATGAATGGCTTTTCCCTGCAGCCTGCATAGGAGCCTCTTGGGGACCACAGACTCTCCTAGCAAGCAAGAGCATGTTCTCACCTTTTTTACCATTTCCTCTGTGGATGAAATTGGGGGTCTCTCCTTACCATAAATAAATAAATAAATAAATAAATAAATAAATAAATAAATAAAAAGGAAGAAAAGAAAGAAAGAAAAAGAACAAGAAAAAAAAAATCCACCACAAAGAACAATGCTGTTGCTTTAAGACTTTTCCTTAACCTATCTATGGAGCTATATCACCAAGAAGAACAAATTCATATTTATAAATGAAGGAGCTTTGAGTTTGAAATTTGTTAATGTTACTCATTCCTCTTCAGTTCATGTATAAGGTTTTCTTTTGGAAAGAAAACGCTGTTCTCTTGCTGAAACGTTCTTTCCCTTCAGCCTGATAGACCCAGTTCACTTTCTACAAAGTGGAATCTGTACTAGTCCCAAGAGCTATTTTCTGAAAGTTGAAAGAAAATAAATGGGTGATTTCTCAAATTCCCTGAAAATAAAAATGTGCAGTTATAAAATCAGGGTGACCCTCTTAAATGAATAGTTCGTTGAGATTTGAAAGTCATTTTGAAACACAGAGAAAAAAAGCCTATATGTCTTTCTAGAACTTGAAGTCTAACCCTGGAAGGGCTAGGCAGCCAAACACAAAGGGAGGTTATGAGCAAAAGCACGGGAGTCAGGCCAAATGGGACCAGTCTCCAGGTCTACAACATCGCTAACCTTCAGTTTCCTTGTATGTAAAAGAAAGTTATCTCCACCTACTTTACAAGAATCAGGAGATACCTGGTATGGAGACGCTCGATCAACACTAAAGAAAATATTGCCTTGGCTTCTGTAGCTCAGTGGATTGAGCGCTGGCCTGTGAACTGAAAGGTCACTGGTTTTGTTCCCAGTCAGGGCGCATGCCGGGGCTGTGGGCCAGTTGGGGGCATGTGAGAGGCAACTAATCTCTCACACAATGGTGCTTCTCTCTCCCAACACCCTTCCTTTCATTCTCTCTAAAAATAAATAAATAAAATCTTTTAAAAATTAAAAAAAAAAAAGAAAGAAAAATAACATATCAAATATTAGATACATAAAGAAGAAGAGTTCTCTAAAAGTGTCTCTTTCCTAATAATCTGGCCCCTGGGTGAGATTAAGTATATTTTGCTATGAATCAATGGAATAAATTTAACATCTCTTTCTATGCTTCTAGGATTAATTTGGCTTTGTTCTAGGCTTAAAGATACCCATTATTTAAAAAGATTTATAAGAAAGATTTCTTCTTTAGTCCCAGATAGCACAACTCAAGTGTGAAGAAAGTGGGAGAATGTTATTCTTTAGAGTGGATGAGTCATACAGTTGATGGAATAGCTCCTTGTCTCCGAGTTTAAGACTCCTATAGAAGAAAACAAAAGTAGTCGATCCTTTCCAAAATGGCACAAAATAGAAATAATTAACCCCTAAAAAGATACCGTATGCAAAAATCACCCAGGAAGCTCTCACCAGTTTGGAGCTTTCACTGTCAGACAATTGTTGGGTACCAATTTCGAGGCTGCCATCTTCCTCGCTACTGGCTGGTTCAGTGCCACTCTGATCCTGGAAGACATTAAAAAGAAAATGGCAAAGGTGTCATTCGTCACTCACAGTGACCTAAACTGTACATGCAATTCAATCATAGTTTGTTTTATTATTGTAGTGGATATTATTTGGTCTCCAGAAGCTATTCCACTTTTCTTTCTTTCTATGAGGCCTTTTTTTTTTTTTTTCTTCCAGGTATCTACCTCTGTTGCTTACAGATATGCCTTTAAAAAAGCTGATCCCCACTTTCTGTTCCAAGAGGGTTAATTGTCTTAAGGTTAATTCCCTTTTTTCCAATGATTTTTGTCAGGAATAGGTATATAATCCAGTTCTAGTTGATGAGATGTGAAGAGAGGTTTGCTGAAGACTTCTGGAAAAGTCTTTTCTTGATTTTAAAAGAACCTTAAGAAGTCTCCATGCATCCCAAATAAATAAGAAAGCATGAAGCTCAAGATGTCACAGCAAGCCATCCCACAATCAAGAGAAAACCGGTTTTGGGATGAGGCTAACATTGTGAATGACAATCAAGATAGAGACGGAAAGACCTGGGTCACTGGAGAGAGCAATCCTGAAGGTCAGCCTTATCCTTAGCAGTATTCTAAGGAAAGCTAGTAATTTCATGGATCATTTTACCTACTTACAGTTAGCTATTTGTTCCCATCAGCCCAAAGTTTCTGAGAAATTAATTTCTGTACAAGGCTAAACTATTTGAGATAAGAGACTATATTTATCTTGTTGATTTCTGAAATTCAAGTACCTAAGCACTCTGCCTGGCACGTGGAAGGAGTTGACAAACACTGGTTGAGCCAATAAATGAATTAGGTACTTGTTTTCTTGATGATTTTTTCCGCAGAATCTCAAAAATATTTATTTACCATAAATAAGACGTACAGTAATAATAAGACCCATTAAGACTCTAAAACACATCAGGTATCTTCTCAACTGAACTGTGATATTAAATGTTCTAGTTAATTAAAGTTTCTTTACCTTATAGGGTACATAAGGGAGAATAAGGATAACACATGAAGTAGCTTATGTTTATCTAGATTTTTATTTTAAAACATCACCACCCTGGGATTACCACAGATTTGAATGAGGTTGTTTATATAGTTCTGATTTTGGGAGAGCCTATCTCACTTTTGTAAAAAATGCAAATTAAAGCAGATACAGCACTCTTTCATCTAGCAAATGGACAAGAGAATAGAAAGAGAATATTCAGTATTAATAGTGTGACAAAATAGGAATTTTTACACACCATTGAAAGACAGTAAATTAGGGCAATCTTTTCTATTGATTAGGGCAATCTTACAGAAGAATTAGTATGTATAGTGTGTATTTTTTAAAAAATAAAGGAGTGCTATGAGAAATAACTTTTAAAAAATCCAAGAAAGAAAATAGCATGGACATTAGAATTGGATAGATCTGGGTTCAAATCTTAATTTTGATACTTAAAATTATATGATTTTCTGCAAGTTACTTTCAAATCTGAGTACCTGTTTTTAAGGTACAAAGGAAAAAACAAAAACAAATTAAAAATACTGCCTTGAAGAATAATGGATAAACGTGTAAAGATTCTATTAGCACAATGCCAGGTACAGTTGGTTTTTTTAACTAGCTTTTGTTGAGACAGGTTCCTAATCCATGCCCTGTTCCATGTGGTCTCCATAACAACCCTAAATGAATGTGGGAAAGGAAGCATTGAAGTAAATGAGAGGAATCTCTACTTTCATAGTCCTCAGCAATGTATTTTCTTGGTTTTGGAGTATGAATACTACAGTGGGGAAGAAAACAGCTGTTTGATGCCTCAACTTAGAAAATTTAAGAAAATGTGGGCAGAGTAGTCCAGGTTGCAAATGGCCTACATACCCTTTAACATCTGAATGAAAAGAAAAGAATATTTTTTATATCTACAAAGCTATATCTCATATGCTACTTACTCAATAAATGTAACCCTTTTTAGCTGAAAACGCTGCTTCCTCCAACTCACCTAATATTTTATCTGAACTTATGTCACATGTCATACTCTCATTTGTATCTTAACATTATGTGCATACAGGTTTGAACTCCCTGATGAGACTGAAAGATCCTGAATCCAAAATCTGTGCCTCATTCATTTCCTTTGTCTGATTCATTTTAAAATTTACCTTAGCGCTATCTCATTTCAAAGTACCATAGGTTCTTTCTAAAGCTTCTCTTGTTTTCAGTTGCCGGTTTAGTTTGGGAGGCTCCACTGAGGGGTTTAAAGTCAAAATATAGATGGAGAGGAGAGTCAGGTAAAAAGGAAGTTAGTATTGAGAAGTCAGCAATAAAGCATTCAGTTTCCTAGGAGAGCAAGAGTTTACAAAAGTTTTCATGCTTCAATGAGGCACAGAACAAAACAATGTGGATTCTGTTCAGAGAAAAGAATGGCTCATATGTGTTAAGGAGCCTTCAAAATACCCTGCTGTCCAGGAGCTTAGAAAATAGGAATCAGTCAGAGATGGGAAGGGGAAAATAGGTCAGCAAGCATGACTTCCAAAGCATAATTGTATCATGGTGGTGTGAAGACCATCTGGCCAATGGATTATGGCCCACTAACACTGAAGATGATTAAGCTAATCTTTTTGGCTGTGTATTCCCTTCCTTTCTTGCTGATCTTCAAACCACCTGTCCAATGCTGCCTGTTCAGCCTAGGCTACTCCTTTCCCCATGAAGACCACGGTCAGTATATTCCATGGTGAATTACGCTTTATAGATGAATGAAAAAAAAAGGCAAGGTTCATGATTATGCAGATAACACGGCCTTTACTACCACCAAGAAAGAAGGAAAAAAAGAAAGGAAGAAAAGAAGAAAGAAAGATAAGACTGATTAGTAATTCTATTCAATCCCCTCTGAGAAGTCACTTATAAATAGTTAAATTCTAAATTCTCTCCCTTGGGTTCTTTCAAAATCTTCTACAGCAAATGATGATAAACTCTTATTTTTAATATTACTTTATTTTTTTCATACCCATTCTTTGTCCATAGTTTCCTCTAACTAAACAGTAAAAACCTTGCAGGAAGCTACATTTGAGAGTAGGCTATCAATAAAAAGTTAGTAAGTTAAGGATATTATTGTGGATTGGAAAACACTTCTGATCAGATAAATGTTTCACAGTGTTGTTCCTTACATTCTTCCTTCATTTAACATGACAAAAAGTATATTATAATATACAACTGTTTTCCTTTTAGGTTGATTTAAGATTTAACTAAACAAAATAAATGATAAAAACAAAGAAACTGAAAAACCCCTGGCAGTTATATTCCCAGATATAATTGAAAGTGCTTTAAAAAAATAATAAAACAAATGCTGGTTTAAATTTTGTCATCCCCATATTTCTTAAATGCTCTCTTCAAAAAACCACAAAATGATTTATCAGTCTCATTACCAATCTAAAATCACAAATATTTCTTTCTGCAAAGTCATGTTTACTAGATGTGACAAATTGAATTTCTTTCTTCTACCCTCAATCAGAAGGATATTTTCTAGGCTACTCAGAATCCCAGGAAGGCACTGCATAATTAAGATAAAATAGAAATTACGCTAATGACATTTCCTGGGTAATCAACCTCTCCATTCTTTGTGAGGCCTGCTCCATCTCGGTTAGTATGCAAAAAATGACAATTTATGAGAAAAAGAAAAAATGAAGTTTTTTGCTTCTATAAAGATATTCTAAAAAATCCATCCAGCCTGTCTTGTCAAAAGATGGAATTAATATCATGCAGCTCAAGTATACTTGGGCCCTCAGTACCTCTTCAGAGACACCACAACAGTGGCTTCCCGACTGGATTTCCCTTTTCATGCCATCTTTGACATTGCCATTAGACTGATGTACCTGACATAGAACCCTGATCAGGCCATTTCATTGTTCACATGCCTTCAACAGTTCCAAGTGCCTAATGCATAAAATTCAAACCTTCTGAGATTTAAATTCAAGCCTCTTTCATTTGACGTGTTTATTTTTCCAACCCCAACTTCTATTACTCCCTTCCATGTACCCTTTTACTCTTCTTATTTTGCTTGGTTTTTATTTGTGCTATTCTCTCATTCTTATCCAGTCATGGTCATATTTTAAAAACCAATTTTTTTATTAGAAATACCTCTTGTCCTACCAGGAAACACAATTCATCTTCTGTGACCTCCTTCTAAAGCTTTATTTCTTAGGGTACCTTGTTTAGGTCATACATGTGTCATGTGTCCCTATCAGACTCTAACTTCTTTGAGGGTAGAGTCTGTCTGCAATTAATCTTTGTATGCTGTACTAAGTAGGTATTTGATAACTAGCAGCAGAATAAATTGAATCAGTAAATGGTATTCAACACTGAAATGAAGCATCAAGGATACAGTAGAAAAGCCAAAATATGGTCAAGAAGATAATGATCAAGAAGACAATAAGCTTAACCCTCCAAAAGCATAGTTTAGCATGGTGCTTACAATCCTACATTCTTAAAATATCAAGAAAATGAAGGAAGTACAAGAAATAGAATTACTGATAAACCCATTTAGAAATGGGTCATTTTCTCTAAGACCTATATGATATCACACAAAGGACAAAGGATAATTTTTATCTTTTAAAGGAGTCACTTAACTGTGTGTATTACTTAACTGTGAGGGGAGTAAAGATTACTGAAGGGAATGGTGTGGGATGAAGATGGTATAGTGAGAATAACTTCTCACATGAGCAATTTCAGGGGCTGTGTTTATTACTCCCTGAGTCATTGAGAATAAACTTGGAGGAAGCTTCCAAAAAAGCATTTCTTCAAGGAACCTAGTGGTTGAGAATTAATAAAGAAGAACTCTGAAGGCAACCAGGTAGAATAAACAATAGAAACAAAGACGTCTGGGTGGAGAGACCATATGTGTGGGGAAATCAGTTTTAATGAGAAAAGGCTGATTAGTGGGGATTGTGGGAGTAAATACAAAGCCTAATTCTAACCATGAAATGAAGATTTGGTTGGACAGGCAAGAAGGAGGCATTAAAGATATTTGAACAAGAGGACAAACGCAGTAAATATGGTAAGAAAAGAGATCCTGTGTTGTATGTGACTGTTGAAAAAGGAAGCTGCTGGAGGCTGGGAGCCCAGCTAGCAGACTGTAATAATGTAAATATAATCACAGCTAATATGAGTTCTTCCTGTGTGCCAAGAATAATGCTAAAATCTTTATAATCATTATTAAAATTTTCTAACAAATTCATTGAATTTATTATTGTTAGCAAACTCCTTTTAAATGTGAGGAAATGTAAGCTTATGGAGCGTAACTGGCTCAAGTTCACTGTACTAGTAAACAGCAGAACAAAGATTGGGGCTTGGATCTGTCTGACTTTCAAGCTTATGTTCTCAATTACTGCGTCCTACAGCTGCCCCAACAATATTAGAATCACAAAAGTACTGCACTAGGAATGCTAATAACCCCTTATTTGTGTATATAGCTGCAACAGTACAAAATACTTTTATCTACATTTAGTACTTGATCCTCATAATTACCTGTTGACACAGGCAGGGGAGGCTATTAACTTGGCTTTACAGAAAAAGGCAGAGTTTGAGAGGTAAAATACTTCTACTGAGGTCATACGCCCAGCAGGTTACTGGTAGGGCTAAAACAGGAACCCACATCTCTAGCCTTCTGTTCAATGTCCTATTAGCACTCCTGTTCACTGTACCAACACACAAATGCATGCAGAAATTTTGTTTTCTGCAATGTCCTTGGTATCTGGAATAGTGCCTGACCCATCACAAGAGCTCAGTAAATATTTGCCTAATAAACAACTGAATATAAGATCCCATTAGTATTTAGTAAAAGTGCTATTCAACTACACTGAATTACTGTTAGCAGGTCCAGCCCAATAATGATGTGGCTGTACTTCATCTGTCTGATTACTTACTAGAAAATGCTTCAAGGGAAAAAAGTATAATGAGAAGGGGCCACACAGATGAATGGAAAGGAATGAGGAAATGCTCAGGGGACCAGAGTATATCTATATACTCATCTTTTGGTGGCAATTATTGGATGACAATGTCTAGAGATTTGATAAAAAACTCTTTTTATCCCAAACTCATTGTGATGGTGCAACAGAAGCATCACATAGCATATCCCTATAGAGAAAAGGTTTTACGATGTACTTTTTTTCCTTTTATTTTTTAAACTTATTTTTTATTGTGTTATATTACATTCATCTCATTTTTCCCCCTCTGCTCTCCCTTTCCTTATCCTCTTTATCCCCCTGATTTACATTAAAAAACATTTTTTTAAAGATTTTATTTATTATTTTTCAGAGAGAGGGGAAGGGAGGGAGGCAGTGAGGGAGAAGGACATCAGTGTATGGTTGCCTTTTACCTGCCTCTAGCTATGGATCTGGCTAGAGACCTGGCTTGCAACCTGGTTATGTGCCCTGGCTGGGAATTGAACCAGTGACTTTTGGGTTCGTAGGCTGGGGCCTTATCCATTGTGCCACCAGCCAGGGCAGTGATTTACTTTTTAAAATGAAGCACAAATAATGGCACACTCAAATTTGATTTAAATACTTTGATTAGCCTCTTAAAACTTAAGACTGACATTATTTATACTTCATTCATATTATTAGTCCTCTTTTATTTAAAAATAAAACCAGCCTTCTAAATTTTCAGAATATAATAAATTTATTGTACATGACACCACATTATTTTCCTGACTTATTACTGATTCTGTTGTGTGGAAGTAAAATGCCTGTGGTTAGTACAATTTAAAAAATGAAAATAGAAGCTAATATTGTACATACTGTATACTTAAAAACTGATTTACATATGCTTGGATATTTGAATAAATAGAATAAACATTTATATATATATATATATATATATTTTAAAGATTTTATTATTTTATTATTTTTAGAAAGAGGGGAAGGGAGAGAGACAGAGAGGGAGAGAGACATCAATGTATGGTTGCGTTTCACCTGCCTCCAGCCACAGACCTGACTGGAGACCTGGCTTGCAACCTGGTTATGTGCCCTGGCTGGGGAATCGAACCTGCGACCTTTGGGTTCGTAGGCCGGCGCCTTATCCACTGTGCTACCAGCCAGGGTAAACATTTATATTTAATGAGCATTTGCTTTGTGCCATGAGCTGTACTAAATGCTTTAAGGATGTTACTTCCTTTACTCTTTACAAGTCTATAAAGGTTTGGTGGAAACAATTACAGGTATAGATATGGAAACTAATGCTGAAAACACACCTGCCTCTGGGCATATGGGTATGTTTTTTTAGTCTCTCTACATCCCAGTCTCCTTTTCTGTTAAGTGAAAATAATAACAGTGTCTTCAAGAGTTCTGGTTCTAAGTGGGACATGGGACAATAATCTAAGAGAGTGTTTGCCAGAGCAGGCACTACTTATATTCAATCATCCCCTTATAAATTTCTGCTCTTTCAACAGGAGGCAGCAGAAACTACTAGAGAAGACAGGCAGCTGACACCAGAAGTCATTCCTGACATTTCTAGTCAAGATGGATGAGCAGATAAACAATGTTCACCTCCTCACACAATCACATCAAAATTACAACTAAACTATAGAAGAACCATTACTCAGAACCACCAGAAACTGAGCTGAATGGAAGTCCTACAACTGCAGAATTAAAGATGAAACCACACTGAGGCCAGTAAAAAGGGAACAAATGTGGAATGGGATGGTCCCACACTGACATGTGACAGAAGAATAAGGAGGGCTATCTCGGGAGAGAAAGGACCCAGTCCCATATCAGGTCCCCCAGCACATGGTTCCAATACCAGGAAAATAAGTCCCTATAACTTCTGGCTATGGAAGGCAGGGAGGATTGAAGCTGTGGAAGACAGAAACTTCTAGAGTCCCAGGAAGTTCCTTTTAAAGGACCCACACATGAACTTCTTTGGGCTTACTCCCTCTGAGCTCCAGTGCTGGGCCAGCAGCTTAAAAGGCACCAGAGGCATAGAGGAGAAACTGAAGTGTCTGGCTTCAGGGTAAAATTGGGGGGCAGCTTTCTCCCAGACAGAAATGCTGACAGAAGCCATTGTTCCTTTTCTTAGTCCTTAGAATCAGCAGGTGGGTGCCATATCTGAGACTTCATCAACTTTGCCCATACTATTCCTGAAGATTGCCTGAGGTTCAATCTACCAAATTTTTTGGCCCATCCAAGCTATTTCCAATTGCTTTTCCATACCAATGGCTTGTCTTGGCTCATGCTTCAGATTTTCCTAAATTCTTTCAAACAAGAAGCATCTGGCCTCAGTGAGCCCTGTACCTCTGGCTAAATGGTCCCAAAGCCTGGCATTATTAGTAGCCAGCCTTTGTTCACAGCTTGGCCTCACTTGGGTACCTCCAAGCTCAGCACAAGTAGCAGCCATCTGCAGATCACCTTGTAGCTTATGCCTGGTGGCATGAGACAGTGCCGAGAGTCTCAAGCAAGAAAGACCCACACCAAGATAACACATATTTAAAATATCAAAGGTTAAAGACAAAGAGAGAATCTTAAAAGCAGCAAGAGGAAAGCAGTTAGCTACCTACAAGGGAGTTCACACAAGACTGTCAGATGATTTCTCAAAAGAAACTTTGCAGGCTAGAAGGGATGCATTCCCAAAAAATATTCAGTTGTGAAAAACAAGGACCTACAACCAAGATTACTCTATACAGCAAAGCTAATTTTTGTAGCTGAAGGACAGATAAAGAGCTTCCCAGAGAAGAACAAGCTAAAAGAGTTGATCACCAAACCAGCATTGTATGAAATGTTAAAGGGTCTTCTGTAAGAAGAGCAAAAATACAAGTAAAAGGCAATAAATATGTATCTATCCATAATTGAATCAAAGAAATAAAATAAATGAACAAGCAGAACAGAAACAGAATCATAGATACAGAGAATGTTTCGATGGTTGCCTGATGTGAGGGGGGTTAGGGGGATTGCTGAAAAAGGTAAAGGGATTAAGAAGTACAAATTGGTTGTTACAGAATACTCATGGGGATGTAAAGTACAGCATAAGGAATATAGTAGCCAAAGACTGTATATGCATGACTCGTGGATGGACATGAACAAAGGTGTGGGGATTGCCTGAGGGAGTGGGTAGGTCTGGGTGGAGGGGGACAAAGTGGAAATAAATTGGGACAACTGTAATAGCATAAATAATAAAATATAATTTAAGTTAAAAAAGAAGTCATTCCTGACAGAAAGAAAACAAAGAGAACCAGACAGAAACCCCAAAAAGGTACTCTCAAACTAAGTGCTGACACCAATAGTATGCATTTGCCCACTCTAAGACATAACAGCTGGATTTCACAGAAGCTTTGTAACTAATGAAAAGTGAGCTTTTTTCATCATTATGAAAGTTCTTTTCTTTTACACTGAGAAAAAATATGGATGATAAAAAAATTTATTTTTAGCCCTGGCTGGTTAAGCTAAGTGGATTGGGCACTAGCCTATTACCCAAAGGGTCGTGGTTTGATTCCTGGTCAGGGCACACACCTGGGTTGTGGGCTAGAGGCAACCACACATTGATGTTTCTCACCCTCTTTTTCTCCCTCCCTTCTCTTCTCTCCGAAAATTGAATAAATAAAAATCCTTAAAAAAATTCATTTTTAAAGGAATGATATTTTGATGGGAACATTCATAACTAATAATACTAAAATACTATAGAAAAAACTTTCTATAATATTGACCTCTACCCATCCAAATAATTTTATCTATCCAGAAAAAATCTTGAGAAACTTTGAGGAAGGCAATACTTTCATGGGTAAGTTCAAATGTGTTTGTTTAACATTGTTTTATATTACTTTATAATCATACAGTATTTCAAATACCTTTTATTTTAATTAGGGAAATTCTCTAGTTAATAAATTTATGAGGTTAGACTATGAGATACTGAAAATCAAAAAGCTAGATTTGAAAAAAATAATAATGACAAATCTATCTAATATATTCACTATAGGCTAATTAGGAGCCACCTTACCTCAATAAAAGATGGAGAACTTGATGGTAATGGAAAGGGAGTAACAGCCATCTGATTGACTGCATCTTCATTTCTGTGGATGTTAAAATAGGCAGAATCAATACACAGTAAATGCCAAGTTCCTGGCTCAAGTTAGAATCACTTCTTCAGTTCTCAGTTGAAAATACATGCACAGCACTACAGAATTAAAAATAAATATACAAAAGAGATATATTACTCAAGGAATACTGAGATATAATTATTAGTGACAAAGAGTGATGATGCTAGGAACTGGCCAAATCCTGCTTAGTAAGTCAGGTGCTACAGAGGATAATTTTGGAAAGTCATCAACTCTTTCAGTACCAAGTATAAATTTTTCAAAAGGGGTTGTGTAACCTCTGGGCCCCAATAATGTTTGGGGCATTTTGTTATTTGAACTGGAAAGATTCCCACCCTTCTCACTTGGCTTCTTACTTTGTTCTGTCAAATGAAGAATGATGGGATGTATATGACAGTTCCCACATGGGAAGATTCTGCGAGGAGGGGTGATGGATGGGGAAAGCTGAGATCCAGACGGGCAATGCTCCTCATCATGCTAATTGGAGTAGCAGGGTGAAGGCACAGAACAACTCCTATAATACCAGTTCTGATTATTTGGGTTTATTTCCACTACATTACTAGCAAATGGTAGATGGTGGTTCTGTGGGAGATTTATCCTTTAATCTTCATTCAGAATGCATGATGAATATAATTATCTCAAGATTTATGTTAAATTTGACTTTAATATTTCACAATAAACAAAAAAATATTTCTTCCTGGTAACATAAAGACTGTTCATAGATCTCTCAATATGACCAGTGTATATAGGATACCCGACTTAGGAGGGCACTCAAAATCCCACCCATATTATTTTTCATTTCTCACCAACCAGAAAAAGATCCATTGGTCCACATCATTCCTGCTTTGGAGCTTTAATAATATCATGCTTTTACCTGAAATGCCTTTCTGTATTAAGTGTATGCCCCGCCTGCCCTTCTCTTCTAGTGTGGGTTCAATAACCTCAACTAGGCAAATGAATTCCTTAAGTTCAAAGACTGTGTATATATTGATGTCTTCCAAATTCACATAGTTAGCCCAGATGTTTTTCTGAGCTTATGATCTGCATATCCCACTTTACATCTCCACTAGCTGTCTTACAAGCATCTTAAATAAAATACAGCTCTTTATCCCACTCAGTCCCCATAGGGTTCCATAGTCAATTTCTTTTCCACCTGTGCAAATGTCAACACCTGCCTGGCTGTTCAGCTGAGAACCTGAGAGCCATTCTTGAAACCTCTCACACCGCAATTGTATATCCAATCCATGCTATATAGGTGCAACCCAATCCCTCTTAATAAAACCATGTAGATATAGACATTTTACCATTTGAAGTAGCTGTGCCCCAACCTGTTGTCGTTGACTTTTTTGGAAATGGAAATTTCTAAAACCAAGTTGTCCTTGAATTCCCTGAGGATATCAGCAGTTTTCTCCTTTCTATGTAGGAAACTTTGACTTAATTTTCTTCCACATATAGGGGGATACCTGCCTGCTTTTCAAAATGTGTATTTACTACTACTATTATTAATCAGAATGTATTAGTTTTCCTTTTTTAAAAAATGTTAAAAGTATATTTCATACAGACAGGAAAGGAGGAAAAAAAGTATATTTCATTGATTATGGTATTAGTTGTCCCAATTATTTCTCCTTTCCCCCTCTGCCCAGCACTCTTTTCCTCTAGAAATCCGCCCCTTATTTCATGTCCATGGGTCATATGTGTAAGGTTTTTTTTTAAAAAATATTTTATTCATTATCCCTAGAGAAAGGGGAAGGGAGAGAGGCAGAGAAGGAGAGACATCTGTGTATGGTTGCTTTTTACCTGCCTCCAGCTACAGACCTGGCTTGCAACCTGGCTTGCAACCTGGTTATGTGATCCCTGGCTGGGAATCAAACCAGTGACCTTTGGGTTCCCAGGCCGGCACTTTATCCACTGTGCCACCAGCAAGGCTGTGTAAGTTTTTTGACTTCTCCATTTCCTATACTATTCTTAACACCCTCCTGTCTGTTTTGTTCCTTCCAATTATGCTTTTTAATCCCTGCACCACTTATTTTATTCTCCCCCTTCCCCTCTTCCAGCTGATAACCCTCTAAATGATCTCTACACTTATGCTTCTGTTTGTTTGTCTGTTCTGGTTGTTTGCTTAGTCAGTTTGTTTTCAGATTCAGTTGTTGATAGTTGTGCACTTGTTGCCTTTTTAAATGTCCATAGTTTTGATTTTTTTCCTTAAATAAGTCCCTATAACATTTCATGTA
Source organism: Noctilio leporinus (assembly GCA_004026585.1). Lineage (NCBI taxonomy): Eukaryota > Metazoa > Chordata > Mammalia > Chiroptera > Noctilionidae > Noctilio > Noctilio leporinus. The sequence continues at coordinate 130,156 of PVIW01003545.1, forward strand.
ATAATGGCTTGGTAAAGATGAACTCCTTCAACTTTACCTTGTCTGGGAAGCACTTTTTCTGCCCTTCCATTCTAAGTGATAGCTTTGCTGGATAGAGTAATCTTGGTTTTCATCACTTTGAATAATTCTTGCCAGGCCCTTCTTGCCTGCAAAGTTTCTCTTGAGAAATCAGCTGATAATCTTATGGGAACTCTTGTAGATAACTCTCTTCTGTTGCTGTTTTTAAGATTCTCTCTTCATCTTTAACCTCTGGCATTTCAATTATGTGTTGATGTGTTCCTCTTTGGGTCCAACTTGTTTGGGATTCTCTATGCTTTCTGGATTTGTATTTCTATTTCCTTTGCCAAATTAGAAAAATTTTCTTTCATTATTTTGTCAAATAAATTTTCAACTTCTTGCACTCTTATGAGTCAGATGTTGGTATGTTTAAAGCTGTCCCAGAGGTTTCTAACCCCATTCTTGTCTTTTTGAATTATTTTTTCTTTCTGTTCTGGTTGAATGTTTATTTCTTCCTTTGTTCCAAATCATCGATTTTAATCCTAGCTTCCTTCCCTTTACTCTTGGTTTCCTGTATATTTTTTGTTATTTCATTTAGTGTAACCTTCATTTTTTCCTTTATGCTATTGCCACACTGAATAAGTTCTCTGACCATCCTGATGACTGGTGTTTTGAACTTTGCATCTGATAGGTTGGCTGTCCCTGTTTCATTTAGTTCTTTTTCTGGGGCTTAATTCTGTTCTTTCATTTGGGCCATATTTCTTTGTCTCCTCAATTTGGCAGCCTCCCTGTGTTTGTTTCTGTCTATTAGGTAGAGCTGCTTGGACTCCCTGTCTTGGTAGCATGTTCTATGTGGAAAAGGTACCTGTAAATTGTGTGGGGTGGGGCCTTAGAAAATTGCCAGGGCAGGGCAACCTACTTCACTGCTTTGTGGCTCTTTTGGGGGCAGATCTTGGAGAGGGGACAATGCCACTGCATAGCTTCTGAAGGGTTGCCTTGCACTTGCTCCCTTTCCAGTCATTTCACCCACTTCCCATATGTGAGTGGCACCCTTCAGCTGCTGCCCTGCTGGGAAAACCCAGAGCAGCTGGGTGAGCATATGTTCTAAGTCCATGTGGGCCCTTTAAGCAGCACAAATCTGGCAGTTTCTTCAGCCACCCCAACTCCCACTGGTCTTTATAGCCAGAGGTAATGGGGATTTATCTTCCCAGTGTTGGAGCCCTGGGCTGTGCGGTCTTACCTGGGGCTGAGATGGCTCGATCCCCATGTAGCCCTCCTGATTTTTACCCACCACATGCAAATGGGGGATCGTCAGTTCCACTGCTGCCACCTCTCTGTGCCACACTCCCTCTCCACCTGTCTATGTTACTTACTCTCCTATCCATCAGGATGAATGTGGATTCTTTATATCCTTGGTTGTCAGGTTTCTGTACACCTCAATTTTCTGGTGGTTCTGAGTGTTATTTGTTTTGAGATCTGGTTGTAATTCTTTCTATGGTTATTCAAAGAGGCAAAGCATGTCTGCCTATGCCCCCATCTTGACTGGAAATTTCCAGAATGTATTGATATTAAATTTTAAAAACCTGACTTCTAAAAGAAGAAATCTTATTGGTTCTACCTTCAAAACATACCTTTAATCTTTGCATTTCTTTTCATCCTATCCTAGTGCAACCCATCAGCATTTCTCACCTGTATTAATGTAAGAACATCCTAGTTGGCTTCCCTACTTACACTCTTCACCCTGTCTCCAATCTATTCTTTACCTAGCAAAGTTAGTATGGCTTCAAAACACAAATCTGATTATATTTCTATCCCTTGTTTGAAATCTTCCCATGACTTCTTACTGCTATTAGGGTCCAGCCGAGACTTGTTAGGGAGGCTCAGGCCTTGGGCAGTTTAAATCTCCTTCGGTGCTCTCTTCTCTCTGCTCATGCTGTTCCACTCCTGCTATGCTGGCTTCCTTGCCATTTCTCACACGAGCCAACCTCCACTCACCTCCAGGCCTTCTCTTTTTCTCTTTTTCTCTATGCTGCAAGCCTGCTGCCCAAATCCTTTGTCTGACTTATTCTCATTTCTCCTTCATAGCTCACTGTAAATGTCATTTTCTGAAACAAGCTATCTAGACGCTCTATTACATGCTTTTAACACTCTATACAATGATCATAGATCTGTTTCACAATTTGCCTAACTGATTTGTATGAACATTTTCTTCCAAGCCTTGTTCCCTTTGGATGGTAAGCACTCCAAGGACAAGATTCATGTCCTTCCTACCCTCTAGTACATCCTCTCTGGCAAACAGTGCTTGGCAAATGGTTTGTACTTAACGGAGCTATTTTTTTTTTAACTGTAATTACCATTCACTTCAATAAGGAGACAGAGGTAGGAGTTTCAATTCTAGTACTAACATTAACTAGCTATAGGACTTTGGGGAAATAACTTCTAGGAGAATCAGTTTCCTGATCTCTTAAGTAAGTAGGTTGAACTGTACTAATCCGAAACTGATATAAATTCTTATGAAATAAAGAGATGAAGTCTAAGTGCTATTTCTTGCCCAAATCCTTTCAGATTTTAGGATTATCTAGCATACCAGCCAACTCAAAGCAAAAAGAAGAAAAACTAAAACTATAAATCGATAAAAAGCAGGAAGAATATCTCTTTTATTCGGACAGCATTATAGATGTCTTGGTATGCATTATTATGTTAAGAGATGGCTATTATTTTTCAGCGAGTACAATCCATTTTCCACCATAGAAGAAGCAGTCGGTTACATCTGAGTAAGTAATAGCAATTTTTTTTCCAGCGGTAATTCCCTTTCCTATTCAGTTTCCCCCATTGAATAACATAATAAAGCTCAGCTCTAGCTTAGAATGGAAAGCCAAGAGGATATATCTACTTAGGATTCAGAGCCCATGGGGCACAGTGTATTTGGCAGTAATTAAGCAGATGGCCTTTCCTATCTCTTTCAAATGTTACCAGCATTAAAAATATGGCTGCACATAAATTCTTATTGAGAAATTATGATTAACTGGACCAAGTTAGCTCAAATCATCCAACATATCCTTTCACAATTTAATGATTTCCCCCAAATTAATATGACTTTCCTGGCCTTTAAAGTCCCTATTAACCTTTTAAGCCTCACAGAATAGAAAACCTGCAATTACTCTCAGTGGAGAGAAGAAAGTTGCTATCAGAAGTCATAGCTCATAATCCTCTATAATCCACTTACTAGTGAGTATTCACACACCACCTCAGAATCAAGAAAGTGGAGGTCTGACATGGCAGCAATTTTACAGAGAAAAAAGTAGAAAGAGGGAGACCAATGGAGAGAAGCCATTTACACTTCAAGCAATTACCTTAAATGACTTTTGGGGATCCTCTGACACTTCATATTCTATGATACTCATTAGGAATGAAATCTGTTTGCTTTATAATGGACTTTTCCTTTCCAATATAATGAGTAAATTTCTTAGACCCTGATGCCCTATACAGGATACAATAGGATTTGTAACGGTTTGTTGGTGTTTTTATAACCACTCTGTTGAGAGAGAGATAATGAAGTTCCAGCATGGAAAACAGTGAGAACAATTTTTCTGGGTAAGGAACCCTGTAAGTGTATGTCCTTCCTTATGATTGAATTTGCCATGTTCCATTAAAATCACTTGTGCTAGTCTTCCTCCCTCAATGAATAGAGATAGGATGTGATTTCTTTGTATATCCAGCTTGTAGCTGACAGAGAGTAGGTGTCCTATAAATGTCTGTTGAATGAAAGTGATCTTAATGAGGCAAAAAAAAAGAAAGCAGAACTACCAAACCATGCTCTTTGCTTTCCACGCAGCTCCAATGAAGTAATAACAATGTGCTGCCTGCAATCACCTAGTTGTCAGCATTAACCAACCACACTAATGGACATTTCTTGGAGTATCTGCCCAGCTCACAGTGATTCCTTGGATGGGCGATAGTGGCAACGTCTATGCTGGGTAACACTGACAACTTGTTTCAACCTCAGTGGATATAAGGGACAGGCACCTGCCTTGGTTTGGGCCAGTAGATTCTTTCTCCCAGGAATTCAAATTTTAGAATAGACGTATACAGATTAGGAGTGCAATATCTAGGTCATATCAATGGAAATGATTATATATAGTCTAAGATAACTATGTGTTATTCTGAAAAGATATCTAGGTCTAAGTAGACTTAGGCAAAAATATAGTTCTATCTATATAAGTTCTACCAGTAAAATGTAATATAAACAATATACTAAATTTAAAATCTTAGTTTCTTCATCTATGCAATTGAAATAATACCTACTAATAGAATTGTTGTGAGATAATGTAAATGTCAGAGGCACAACATGAGTTTTTTTTAAGTTCAGTCTCAAAATGCTAAAGTTTCTAAATCCTCAGCTACTCTTAATTCATTTAGCCTCAACCATTATATCTGAAGAGATCACCAAGTCTAATAATTTCTTTCTGAAGACTTCATCCTTTCTTGTTTTCTTTTCTAGTCCTAGTGTCCCATCCTAATTCATGTATTATTCATGTTGCCTGGACTATGACAACAGTGTCCCTATTCATTCCCTTTTCCTGTCCTGAATCTCAACAAATCTAAATCACTTCCTTATTTTAAAGTATATTTTATTGATTATGCTATTACAGTTGTCCCAATTTCTTTTCCCTTTGTTCTCTCCATCCAGCACCTCCTTGCCTCCGGCAATCCCACCCTCCTTAATTCATGTCCATAGGTAGTGTAAGTGCCCTGATTTCATGCTTTCCTCTATTATTCTTAAGTTTCCTCTATCTTGTACCCACTAACATCAGTTCCTTTTCTGTGAACCACTTCATTGTGCTCCCATCAACCAAGCCCTAAAATAAAGTCTCAATAACCTAACATCAGAAAGTTCTCTCTATTGGCACTTATTTGCATATCTTAGAAGTTCTTGGAGGACTTATTAACAACTACGGTTTTATATAGCATTTGACAAATAGTAGGTATTCAATGAATGTTTGAATTAAATCCATTCATGCAGTTTGGATTCAATTCTTTCCCATGTAAGTCTACCCAAACAGCCTTAACCTAGTTCTAGCGGTGCCCATTTCTCCAACAATAATCTTGCTCTCCTCTGAAATTCTAAAATTATATGGCTTTTCTCAGCAACTTCATTTTATTCTTCTAAGAATACTTCACTGCATTTTTGGAAGCACATACATGTTATATAGAGGGATCTGTTGATAAAATTCTGTATATTTATTCTTCATCCATCACAGTTATAACCATAATTCAAATTGTAATAAGATTTTTTATTACCATGTTATTTGAAACATCAATCCAACAACCATTGACTACTTCCTTAGGACAAATATGGGATACTCTCCCAAATAAACTCTGAAAGAATACTACGTATTGTGGTCAAAAGAAAGATTCATGGATTATGAGAACATACTTATCCTTCAGTAAAGAACAATGAGCCCATGGCAACAATTTGTGAATGAGGGAAGAAAAAGAAATATGATATAATGGGTGATGTGTGTATTTATAAAATGCCATAGCTTTCATTTACCTGGGATGGAATTATCTCCAAGAACCATTTCTACTTCTTTTAAAATTTGAGAAAGAATATTCCATCCTAAAGTCCATAAAGAATCTCAAATAGCTAAATGCTTTTATGGGGGAATGGAAAAAGAATAAGTTGGAGGTTTCACCCTTCCTGAATTCAAAATTTATTACAGAACTATAGTAACCAAAACAACACAGTACTGGCATAAGAACATACATATGGAACAGAATAGAGAGCCCTCATATATATATGGTCAAATGGTTTTCAACAAAGGAGCCAAGACCTTTCAATGGGGAAAAGGATAATCTTTTCAACAAATGGTGCAAGGAAAACTCGATATCCACATGCAAAAGAATGATGTTGGATCTTTCCCTTATACCATATACAAAAATTAACTCAAAGTGGAACAGAGACCTATATGTAAGAGCTAAAACTATAAAACTCTTACAAGAAATGTAGAAGAACTTCATTACATTGGATTTGGAAATGATTTCTTGGCTATGGCAGCAAAAGCACAGGAAACATAAGTAAAAATTAGATTTAAAAAATTGATAAATTGGTCCACATCAAAATGCAAAACATCTGTGCATCAAAGGACACAAGCAACAGAGTGTACAGGTAACCTATGAAATGGAAGAAAATATTTGCAAATAATTTATATGATAAGAAGTTAATGTCTAGAATATTAAAGAATTTCTATAACAATAACAACAACAAAACAAACTGGATTAAAAAATGGGCTAAGGCCGAGACTTAAAAAGACATTTCTCCAAAGAAGATATACAAATGGCCAATAAACACATGAAGAGATGTCTACATCACTAATCATCAGAGAAATGCAAATCAAAACCACAATGAGATACCACTTCTCATCCATTAGAATGACTACTATTAAAAAAAAAAAAAACAACAAAATATAAGTGTTGGTGAGGCTTTAGAGAAACTGGAACCCTTGTCTACTATTGGTGTTAATAAAATGGTGTAGCTGCAGAAGAAAACAGCATTTCTCAAAAAATTAAAAATAGAACTACCATATGATTCAGCAATTCCACTTCTGAGAATATATCCAAAAGAACCAAGAGTAGGAACTCGAAGAGACATCTGTATACTCATGTTCATAGCAGCATTATATACAATAGTCCAAGGGCAGAAGGAACCCTTGACAAAAGAATGGATAAACAATGTGATATATACACATAATGGACTATTATTTCGACACCTGCTACAACAAGGATGAACCATGAAAATATTGTAAGTGAAAGAAGCCAGGAACAAAAGGACAAAGAGTGTACGGTTTCACTTTTATAAGGTACCTAGTATAGTTAAATTCAGAGATGGAAAGTAGGATGGTAGTTGCCAGGAGCTAGAGGAAAGGGAGAAAGGGGAGTTATTTTTAAAGGGAAACAGTTTCAGCTTTGCAAAATGTCGAGTTCTGGAGATGGATGATGGTGCTGGCTATACGACAATGTGAATATACTTAATGCTACTGAACTGCACACCTCAAATGGTTAAGATGGTAAATTTTATTCATGTTTTACCACAATTTGAAAATATTAACTAAGCAAGACAAAAAAAGTACAAGTGTGATGAGAATATGTGAATTATTTAGAATAAAACTGAAATTCATTATTATTTTCAAGATGTCTCTGGTCTTGCCACTTGGAAATTCACTTTCACAAAACCCATAAGATCTCATTTACAAAATGGCATTTACCAAAAGCAGAAGTTATGGGTCTGAATTCTGCCTGGATTGCTGAGAAGATTGATCTAATATCTTCATAATCTATTCTAAAGTGAATACTACAACAATGTAATGCCTCACAGAAGATTTAGGCACACGCACAGAGAAAAGTTGAATAAATGAGGAATGCATAAACACAACTAAGCAACCTATATATTATTTTTCTGATTGTATTAAATATAATAATGTTGGATACATGTGGACAGAAAAAAAATTCATTCTACATTTACTCTATTAATTGAAATATGACAACAAATTACCATTCAGCCAGGAAATCTTCATGTAAACGAAACAGAAATAACATATGAAACAAAGCAAGTCATATCTCAGTGGGAGCAAAACTCCTTTCTGAAAAGATTCCAGAAGCTATTTCTAACTATCTGAACAGACTGAATAGTTTCCCATTTCCAATGGGAAGAAATCAACAAAATGGCTGAATATGCTAAATTTGAAATAAATATCCAATGACAGTACAATTATGAACTCTATTTACTTGACATTCCAAACAATGTCAATCACTAATGAGGGCTGCTGGGAGTAATTTAGCATCCAGACCAGCATTTTACAAAGGAAGCCCCAGGCAAGTTCTTAATAACTGCCAGTTGTGCAGAGGAAAAGGTGGTTCATAAAATATTTGGCAGCATAGATTGGCAGGAGGGTTTATGTGCGAAGTTTAGGATTAGATGGGATAATGACTTAGCCTAATAAGTTTCTTAAAGAGATATATTTTTAACATAGTATAGTAAATAACTCTCCCTTCTTCATCCTGGCTACCAAGTCCAAATATCATGGAGATATCCTGCCCTTAACATAAGGGAACAAGCTGGGAAAGGTGATACCCCACCCCCACCCCAGCTGTACATCTAAAATATTAGTTCTGCTTGATTCCTCTGAGATAATCATGGTGATCTCCTTTCAAGAGCCAGTGAATACTTTGGCAATAGAAACATGTCATGCTGGAGATCCTTAGGAGAGTCCTGTGCAGTAGTCTTGTGCTCAGAATCAAAGCTGAAAGCCTATATATGTGACAAGAAACTGTGCCGAGGAAACCAAGTATCTCATTCTGGTTGCTCATAATTGGTTAAGACAGCTCTACCTTTATTTTCCTACTCATTAGGATTCTTTGGCAGCAAACAAGGCAATAGAAATAAATTTGGGCCAACTTAAGCAGGAGGGTATATATTAGAGAGACACTGGGATCTCACAAAATATAGGCAGGCCCTACGATCAGACTTGGAACAGATAGGAACTGAGAGACCTTCATAGGACCAGGAAGCTGGAAGCAGAAAGATACAGCGGGAACTTCTGATCAAGGTGCTATGACTCCATGAATAAATGCCATTCATATAAAGTCACTCATATTATTTGCTTTCTGTTTTAAACCTATGGTATCATACCACCCAGGTTTGATGTATATAACCACCCAATGGTCACACTACACCAACCAGGGTCTGAACATTTCTTTGTGAAAGTAAAACTCATGATTATGCTCACCATCTGTCCCCTCACCTTTATCAACTAGATAGTATAAAGAATCAGGAATACAATAAGGATTTTAAAAACAGCCATTCAAGGTGTATCTTTGTATGGCCTTCTTCCCAGACAGGACTCTGAGAGTCACATAAATTTCAGGTCAGTATCATCTCTTAGAGATATGGCCAGAGGATGAAGGACCACAGTATATTTTTAATGACAGAAACTCATATGTGCAGTCAATACAGTAAGGTGGATCCCTTGGTGACTCCCCTTTTGCTCAGTAGGGCTTGACACCTAGCCCCAAACTCAAGGGTTTCAGTTGCATTTGGCGTCCTCAAGTCCCAGGGGTTTTTATACAGCACATGTTTTCCACATGTAATTAAGAAATGGAGAGTGAGTTTTTACACATGACACTTAGAGCTACAGGCAAGATCATTAATCTCCTTGGATCCCCACACTACCAAATACAGCAACTCTTTCTTTATCATATTAATATAGCTCTGCTCCTGTACTTGCATAGGTTGAATAGGAAAGCCCACAGAACTAAATGTGTGGTGCCTAGTAAGAACCAGGGTTGTAATATACTTCCAGATGATCCAGAGTAGAAAAATTTAATATGTCCAAGTCCCTGTGTGGCTTAGCGCACAATTACACTGTTCAGGATTGTCCAAAACGTAATGATGCAGGAGAAAAGGGGTGGTGTGCATGTGTGTGTGATGATGTAAGTCACATATCCATAACAGCAACTTACTAATGACTCATAGACCCTTTGTGAATTATAGATCAATTGGTATATGATAAATATAAGTGTTAGAATATGACACATATTTGATCAAATACAAAATATCACTATAATCTAACAACTCTAGTTAATTAAAATGTTTCCCATAGCATATTTAAACAGCTTTCTGTGATTACTTTACTGTTAATCATACTCCTAAATTTGTAACCAGTTCTCATTTTTATCAAAATTGTCAATAAATTTGAAAAAGTGTTGTCAAGGTATAAAAAGTCCTGAATTTCTATAAAATGGAAATGCACATTGAATCAACAATTTCAACTAAGGAAGAAAATTTTCTCAAATAGAAACACTAACTATAAAGAAATATAATTTATAAAAAAATATATCACAAAAAGAGTGCCTTCAGCACTGAGGTACAGAGCTGATGAATAATAAAATATTGGGTTGGCCAAAATGTCTGTTTATTTTTTTCATAAAGTAAAAGATACATTTTTCATTTTCATCAATAACTTTATTGATTTAAGTATTTTGAGTATGTCAGCTATCTCCCATGTGGCAGGATGCTGATTTTCTCAATTAATGTCTTGATTTGATCACTATCAACTTCAACTGGCCTACCCAACTGCAAAGCATTGTCCAGAAAGAAACTGCCAGCATGAAACTTCACAAACCACTTTTGACACATTCAGTCACAGCTCCATCTCCATACACTGCACCAATCTTTTTTCACATTTCAATTGTGTTTTTACCTATATTGAAATCATAAAGCATAACACACTGAAAATGTTGCCCATTTTCTTTCATCTTCAATATTAAAATGGCTACATAAAAATTCACCAATTTTGATAAGTTTTAAAAAAAATGCACGCTGACGTGACAGCTATCACAATATCATCTAACAAAATTTTTTTTTTTTCATTTATTTAACAAATATTTATTGATTATCTAAACCACATCTGACACTGAGTAAGGAGCTGGGGATACAGTGATCTTATTGAGCTTATCACCTTCCAGGTTACAAAGACATTAATCAGTACCTCATGCAGATGAACATCAAATTTTACCTGTGATAAAAGCTATGAAGAGGATGCACAGCTAATAGTTCAGTATTCTTTAGCTGTGTTAGCTTGGATAAGCTGCCTTAATTATCTGAGTTTACAGTCTGCATTTTTTTTTTAATTTTAATTTTATTGTTGTTGTATTACATCCATCCCCTTACAAAATTGTTTTGAATGATGTTAGTGACAACTAAGCACTATTAGAGCCATCTTAGGGAAAAAAACATATATTTTGGCCAACATACATTTTGGCCAACCCAGTATTTTCTTGATTTCCTTAAGTGTTTTAAATTCTGACACTAAACTGATATTACTTATCATGTAAAATCTAATATATTCTATTGACACGGGGATTAATTTATGTTAATTAGATTTATATTTATACACTCCTCAATTAAACTGTTCTATTCCTTGTTAGAATATCAGGCCGTCATTGAAAAACAGTAGTAGTAGTGGCAGAAGGAGAAGGAGACACAGTTGCAGCAGCTGATGGAGAACTAAAAGAGATGCTTTAGGCAGGTTTTGTCCATGTCTCCTATTCTAACATTTACCAGAAATGGTTAGATATAATGCCTCTAGCTATTTCCTAACAATGCTTAATCATTATAATGATAATTAGAGCATTTTTTTAATCTTAAAAAATATTTTATTTATTACTTTTAGAGAGAGGGGAAGGGAGGGAGGCAGAGAGGGAGAGAGGCATCAATGTATGGTTGCCTTTCACCTGCCTCCAGCCACAGACCTAGGTAAGGACCTCGCTTGCAACTTGGTTATGTGCCCTGACTAGGAATTGAAACAACCTTTGGGTTCACAGGCTGGTGCCTATCCACTGGGCCACCAGCCAGGGCTAGAGCATTTTAAAACTGTGACTATGCTTCACTTTAAAAATATTCAAGATTCTACTCCCTGGTTGGTGTGGGGATTGACTATGAAAATGGGAGGGAGCGGCTGGGATGAAGGGGGAAAAATGGGACAATTGAAAAAGCATAAATAATAAAATATTAAAAAATATACAAGACTCTTGAATTAGACCAAGTATATAGGAAGGAGAGACCTTTTTATTCCCCCTCTTTCCTTCTCTAAGATTTCTTTTATCTCCTTCCTTCCCTCTCTTCCCACCTTTTTTAGCCAGCATCATGATCACCATAATGATCATTAGAGTAGTGAATACTGTTAGATTGTCAGACAATTCAATGCATTAAAATATTAGACAATTTATGAGATAGCTATAGCATCACCACTTTATAGATAAGGAAATTGACCAGGCTCACACAGCCAAAGTATAAAACCCAGTTTCAAACTTAGTAAGGTGAATTTAGGATTCGTTCTTTTAATTACTTATAAAACCTTCTATTTCAGTCTTGCTTTGGGAAAGAATTCATCACTTGAGTTCAGAGTTCTCAGTCAAATGAATAGTTCCTTCTTTTATGGGAATTGAAGAATTAAAATGTTGGCACACAAATTACCAGATCTACTGAATCAAACAAAAGGTTGTCAGCAGTGCATACATATCTCTTGATTCCACTTAAGCTCATTTTCCTCTATAGTCTAAAAGTGGGCAATAGACTGTTTAGAATTACAACCACATCTTTTTTCTCTATATAAAAATAGTATATAAAATTTTCCTAACAGATTATTTGGAAAACTGGTGGGAAAAAGAATGAAAGTATGCATAATTGTGTAAAATAATGACAAATATCTATATATATATATATTGTTAAATCCACAAAATAAGCCAAACTAATTTATTATGATTGTTGTCTTTGGAGAATAATAATCTAGAATTGTTAGGTAGGAACTGAAAAAAAAAGTCATTCAATAGAGCTTTCTGAATGCCTACTATGTGCCTGGCATTATAATTTAATGATCATGCAAGAAACATCTATAATTGGATTACATATTTTGAATGTTCACTCATACTCCTAAATTGCTTAAAATCACTTCCAGTAAATAAGCATTCAGCAGCATCCTCAATAATGTTTACACCATTAATTTACAGAATAAATTCTTTCCTTCACTCTGATCCCTTCTGAATAATCAAAATTGAAATAATCAGACACTAAATTAATGGGGCTTTATTCCTATTATTAAAATTCTACTCAGCTTTCTCTTCTGTATTCTAAACAACTTTAAGTCATTTAACCTTTCTTTCTTGAAGGAGGAGAGCTCTGTTTCTCAACTACTTAATTGCATTAAATGATTTCTTTTGGATCCCGTCCAACCTTCTCTCTGCTCTCTTTAAAATGGGATGGCCATTATGGGTAATAAAGGCCCTACAAATGCTGAATAGGTAACAGTAACCTTAATAATGGCACTGCACCATCATGAGTTGAGCACTTAAGTGCAGACACCACTGATTGCAATATTAGTCTTCTTATATAATAATCATCACACAACATTATACAAAGTTTTCAAGGCTAAGTGGTTTGAACTCTTTTCTTGTATGCACTTCTCTCAATGGACACCCCGAACTCTTTAACTTAAAATTAAGTAAAATTTTAGTAAAAGTCATTTTTATTGTATTTTTTCCATTACCATTTATCCCCTTTCCCCCTGCAATCACCAAACTGTCCATGTCCATGAGTCCTTTTTCCTTTTTGCTTAATCCCATCACCCCAACCCCCTGTCATAGCTGTCATCCTTATTTTCCCATTACAGTTCACCTTCAACATCATTTTGTGTTGGTCTCGGGTGTACAGCACAGTGCTAGACAACCATACTCTTTGCATAGTGTTCCTCCACAATGTTCCCATCATCTTAAACTCTCGAGCAGCTGACCTTTCCTCAAATCTATTCATCTTTTCATCATCTAAATCTAATTTTGTAACCTCTGGCAACAGGAGGGCAAAGAAACTCAAAAAAGAATATCTGTGACTACCAGAACACATCAAGGTGAGTAAGTCAGAAGAGGTCATCTTGACACACAAAGACATACAAGAAGAAGGAAGGTTTTTCCCTCTGGAGATGAGCCTTAAAAACTGGAAGGCCAGAAAATATTGATGAGTGGGAGAATGAGTCACAATGCAGTATTTCTTTAGGAGCAATGCAGCAACACCTTTTGAGGCTAAAGTGATGGTGTGGGACAAAATATTTCAGTTACCTACAATTGTGCCCATACCTGGGAGTAAAATCACCCCTGTAATCCCAGAAGTCCCCTGCGATTGGATGGGTCTTACTGACAAGTAAGAGAAGAGTAAAAATAATAATCACCATCATAAAATACCAGCTAACACTCTTTCAGCCTTTACTCTATGCTAAATACTATTTTGAACATTACATTTTTGAACTATTGCAATGAAGTAGGTACTTTATTTTTAACATTTTACAGATATCTAAGGCCCCAAAGGAAAAGAAACTGAGCAACAGTTAACATACAGGGTTAGTTATGTCACCTAAAATTCAGATTTACCTGTCATTTCAGAGAATCAAACAGATAATCAAAGCACAGTCTACTGTTGATAAGGCGATGGCAGCTACTACCAATGAGGATTCTCAATTCTATTCAGTTTTGCCAAAAGGGCTCAGTCAGCTAACAGACGAAGTATAGGTATGCGTGGAATCCCAAACATACCATGGGACTCTCAGTCTCAGAGTTCACATCTTCTCCCCCTGGATCTCTCACCAGCACTCTTAATATGAAGCTCCACAAGTTTTCCTGGGTTCTGTTTTCCTGCCTATTCTTTGATGAAGATGGTAATGAGACAGCACAAATGCCAAATGATGGTGATAGAAGGAAAATAAGCTAGAAAGTAGCTATTGTATTTACAGAGAGGGTAATCAGATCCAGGAAAAGAAGATTTTTAAAAAACTGAAATACAAACTCAACTACCAATACTATCATATGAAATATGAACTCAACAACAAATACTATCATATAAAACATAAATAACAAGAAAGCCTCATACTCAAAACAGTCTATACTTTTCTTACAGTGACAGTTACCAAAGGAAAATGTATTTTTAGAATACAGTGATTTTTGTTAGCTAAATCAGAGATACATGAATAATAATATCTCCAGAAGAGATCTGATTTTATGACATATCTGTCTTACCTGATAAAAACCAGCTTGACCTTGGATGGTGCAGTCTTAATAATGGCAGATGCATTCTGGTGACTTCTTCCATATAGAATCTGATTGTTTATCTGTTTGGGAAAAAAAGAAAATGTGCTTGTAAAAATGTAATATATATATATTTTGTATAAAATATATTATATATATATTTTGTATAAAATATATATGTATATAGTTATACATTATACAAGAATATACCTATATACTTGGAACTAAACATTGAACTCCATTTATTTTTAAGAGTCTACATGTAGGACTCTTCAGTGCCCAAAAATCTTCATATTCTTTGCAGCATGGATTCAAACACTAATTCTAAACAGCTATTAAAATATCTTAAAGTCAGTTTTGAGTGCAGTTAATAAATCACACAGTCGTTGACTCTTGCTAAACCTGAAGAGGCTTAGTTTATCTAGATGCAAAATGCGTGTGATATATAGTTCATTTCCTACTGCTTTTCCAGATTCTTAAAAAATGTAGAAAACAGACCCAACAGTGGTATTCACCAGTGTTCTGGAGGTATCATTAAACATGACACCATAAACATGTCAAGGTTATTATATAACATAAATTTTGTTACTCCAGAAGAGTAACAAAATATTATATCCCCATTTTAAGTCAAATTTTAGATCAATTGCATAGAAACATTTTACTGTAAACAATCAATAAGCCATCTGCTTTTATCCAAGATGCAGTGGGATTTTTAACTTGAAGGAATTCACCTAAATATGATCTAAAAACATCTATTACATTTTAGATTTTCTCACTGATAAACTATGATGATAGCCATATTTATTTTTTTATTTCATCCATTGGTAATAGCTCATAGTTTTGGCTTTTCTCCCCCTGTTTTATTAAGTAGTTAACGATCTATACTATACTGTCCCTATTTAACTGAGCCCTTTATAATTTCTACTACTAAAGAGAGATATATATCTTATATAAGGGATAGTAAAAAGGGATTTAACTCTGTTTTCATAATTAGCAGCTGTTTGCCCTTGATATCTCTGAAATTTTACACTTGAAGACACAGGTAAAAAAGGTATCATTTTTTCCATACAGCTGTAATGATAAAGTTTATGGAAATGAACACTTCAAAGGATGGAATGAAAATATAATACTTTTAACTGTCTAAATGAAGCTTATCCATCACCTTGAAGTAATAAAGCTGGGATTCATATCAAAGCCTGCTGTAAAGACTAAACTTGAACTTCCTCCTTAATATGTCTCTGATTCCATCAACTTTTGTTCTTCACCAAGATAATCAACCTCTCAGAAATCCACTGATCTCAACACTGTCATTCCCCTGTATCTTAGTTTCCTCATCTTTAAAAAAAATCTAAGCACACACTCCACAAAAGTCTTGGGAGAATTTAATGAGATAATTTTATTTATAGTAATCTTGATACCCAAAGGATTTAAAATTTTTTATGTATTCAAAACTATTCATTTCTCCTGTTAAGAGTGTCTGCCTTTTTCATATTATGTATTTAAAAACATGCTCATTCTCTGTGTAATACTGCAATGATAGATATGTGCCCTTATGCTCTTGCCCAAACCTACAGAATATACAAGACCAAGGATAAACCCTAATGTAAACTATGGACTTTGGATGATTATACAATTTGTCAATGGTAACAAATGTACTACTGCTCTGGAGGGAGATGCTGATAATGGGAGAGGCTGTGAGTACGTGCAGACGGCAGTATGTGGGAAATCTCTGTAACTTCCTCTCAATTGTGTTTCTCTAAATGACATATTATCAATTACTACTTTTTCATGGTTTTATTTCTTCCTTAAAAAATATTTTCTTCCTGGCTGGTAGCACAGTGGTTAAGGTGCCGGCCTGCGAACCCAAACGTCGCAGGTTTGATTCCCCAGCCAGGGCACATAACCACGTTGCAAACCAGGTCTCCAGTCAGATCTGTGGATGGAGGCAGGTGAAATGCAACCATACATTGATGTCTCTCTCCCTCTCTGCCTCTCTCCCTTCCCCTCTTTCTAAAACATAATGAAATAAAATATTAAAAAAATATGTTTTCTTCACCAACAACAATGTGGTGAATGGGGGAGCAGGGTGGGTGCTTGGAAATGGAAGAGAGATAAATGGTGATGAAAATAAAAGAAATCTGTCTTACATTTATATCTTTTTACCTAACTTAGTGACAAGGGAAATGGTTAAATGAGCCATGTAGTCATTAAGAGTAACGTGAAAAGCATACTTAGTGGCATAGGAAATGTCCAAAATGCATTAAAAGGCAGAACCTCGTCACAAAATAGTATGTCTGGTACACTGTTTTTGCTAACCACACTTTCAATCTCTTTACTTTACTATGAACAACAAATAAGGATCTTTACATCACAATTTTAAAATGAGCTGATGCATGGTATATGCCTGATTCGATGTCTGGTGTTCAGGTAATTATGTGCAAATGTCTTCCCCACTGTGCCTGGCCTCAGCTCTCAGAATCCTAAACCTTGATCTATCAGATCTTCCTGTCTTTGAATTTTATGGCACTATGTTTAAAGTCATTTTTCTTATTGAACTTATACTGTGCCCACCAAGTCAGTCCTTTTTGGGCGATAAGCATCAGCCAGGCACACGGCCTCGTGCTGAACTGAGAGCTAAACTCCCTGACGCAAAGGACTAGTGTCCTCTTCTTGGTCTGTCCCAGCTGTCATGTACCACCTGCGTAGAGTGGTGCCCAGTGAGGATGCACCCAATCACATGGGCATGAAAGGGAGGGGCACTTCCATTAATCAATTGCATGTATGGCTTTCCCGAGGTGGGTTCTAGCCTTCAAAGTGATTGGGGCTTTAAAAACATTTTTTTATTAGCTAAAGCTTGAGCATATAAAAACTTGAGCTGTTTCTTGTTTATGGATATGCCTGCTTTTTAGCTGTGATCCTCCATTTTGATAGAATAAAATACATGGTACTATTATTTTAAGAAGGAAACATTACATCCCAAATGGAGAAAGCAGGTCATTAATTTTAATTCACTTAGAAGTAAATCTAAAGTTATGTCTTGCAGGGTACAGTTTCTGAATATTTAGAGGCTCTGGCATTAGCAGGGGGTAGCAACTTGCTTGCTGCTGATGGTTTTCCATGGCAAATAACTGTGGTGTTGACAGCTAAGGCAGTGGCTTGCAGCAATCTCAAAGGCCTCTCGAGAAGGTCTGCTATTCAGTGGAAAAGTGGGAACAGAACAAGAGTGCAGCGTGGCAGGAAACCTGATTTAGTTGGATTAAACTGGGAAAAAAAACAAAACAAAACAACAAAGGCAGATTTCTTGTTTAAAAAATCCAAGACAAAGCTTCTTTAGTGACAGCAGAAATGACATGTAAGCAGTCTCAGCTAGGAAGATCTCTTCTGTTTCCCTAGATCATGCTTAATATGAACCAATTCCACTATTTAAATAAAAAGTATGTAACTTCCAACTACAAAAGTGGTTTTTATATTTCTTCATCATTAAAGGGAATACACTCCAGAAAAAATTCAGAGAGTAGTTAGAAAGAATATGATGCATTTTATGCTTAATTCAAGACCGTCAATCTTTTTCTGAGAGGAAGCTGTTCTCTGAGGATATTACTCTTTCAACAAGTGATGCAGGGCACCTTCTACATACAGCACAGGCAACAAAGAAGGCATTCCTCTGGGATGGCTTTCAGGTTAACTCTAATTAATAATAGCTATCATTACTGAGTACTTCCTCTGTACCCAACACTATGCTAAACTCTGTATGTGTAGTATCTCATTTAAATCTCAAACCTGGGATAGTACTACATATGTACTTTCACCAGATCATGAAACTGGAACTCTTAAGAGCTTGCGTAATTTGCCCAAGGAGAAGGAGAAGGACAATAAGTCTGAGAAGGAGGAGGAAGGGAAGCAGAAAAGAAGAAAGAAGAAGGAAAAGGTTTTCAGTCCAAAGGAGCTTTCTCTGTTCTTGACCTACAATTCTAGTTTTCTTGTTGGCTTTCTCTTCTGATTACTGACAGAAAGGGCCTTCAGGGATTGTAGGAGAGGTGATGGGGGGTGGGCAGGGGAGAGCAATGGGGGGGAAAAGGGACAACTGCAATACAACAACAATAAATTAATTAAAAAAAAAAAAAAAAAAAAAGGTCTCTGAGATCCTCTTTGTGGTCAATAACTTATCTCAGCTTTGTGATCCCTGGTGCCAGGAAGACACTATTTTACCATGGGTAAGTTAGCTCGTCTTTTCCTGAATTCTAAATTTCCAGTTCAATTGAAATGTTATTCAGGGGCAAATTATAGCACCTCAAGATATAGAAGACGATAGTCCCCAAAATGTAAGTTTTATTTGTAAAATTTACATCATATTTTAATGGGCTTTCACTGGGATTCATTTTTCCCTCATGGGTTGGCTTTTTGCTATGGCAGTAAAGCAAGACAATAACAACAACAACAAAAAACCCACACTGATTTGAGATAAAGCCTCTATAGTATTTAGGTACCAGGGATGGGATCCTCCACCGCAACATTTTATAGTGTATAGAAGTAGTTAATCCAGCAAAGATTCAACAAAAGTAAGTAGATGTAAATTCTTTTGTTACATTACATACACTTTCACTTTAGAGGTCTTTTAATGAGATTTTTTTCAATACAGTTAATTATTCAAAATTATCATGAAGAAAGAGGTTTTCAACTACTCTTAATTTTTCATAGCACAACTGAACATTAACTATAAATTTATGCTGGAGAGTAGCTCAATTAAATCTATTTGCCAACTTACCAAATTGGACGCAAATGTTAATTAATTAACTTAAGCTCAGATTCAAAATAATAATTGTACGTAAATTAAGTTACTTTAAGCAACAGATTTGCTTGAGTTTGAATATCATGTTATATTATGTTCAACAACCCCCTCTACCCATCTTTTATGCAAGTAGAGGGATTTATTATGAGCAGTAACAACTATTATTACAGATCTGAGTTGGAACTCAGGGAACTGGAATCGTTGACAGAAACCAACGCATACAAAGCAACTACGTGTTAGCAATGTAGTCCTTGGTGATTCTGTGATAGGAGGCACTTTCAGCCCACCATGATTACATTTTACCTCTATACAATTATTTTAATTTATTCCAGTTATATTTTAGGAATTTGGGGGGATGGGTTGGCATTGATATGTAATACATCTTTTTCCTGATTTAAAATTATAAGAGACTGATGATGGTTACTGTTTAGGTTGAAACATCTGATTTTCAGGTTGGATTACTGATTTTAGGCTTGCCTCTTAAATGCTGTAATGAAAAAACACATAGATAAGTGAGCAGTTGTTTGATATTGTTGGTAAGTCAAACGGGATAAGAATTTTATTAACACTCTTTTTTTCAGACTTTAAGCCTTGAGATTGAATAGTGACTGTAAGTGACTCTAAATTCCTATTGTACAAATAAATTACATGTTGAGGCTGACAAAAAGAAACACTGCTCAATAACCCAGGAGCATATCTTTCCAGATTGCATTTCAAGTATGGTCACTACGATAGCTGTGAGTAGGACTGGAAGAAAGTGGAGAAGAAAGTGGAAAAAGGAGGGAACACAGGCCAGAGAACTATCCTGATATTAGTCATGTAAAACCCAATAAAAAACCACAGAAAAGAGAGGACAGTCTCCAGGGGCACTGTTGAGATCTAATTATTCCTCCCAAACGGCCAGCTTCTTCCCCAGTGTACACCACGAGCACTCTTTTAAAATAATCTTTCCACAGTAATCTAAGTCTCTTCAATTATCCACCCTTTCACTTTCTGCTTTCAAGGCACCTTCTGTCCACGATTTTAAGATAGTGTGGCTCACTGGAGAAATCCCACATAAAGCTTTTGTGGAGCAATAATGAAGATGGCTGTAATAACAACTAAATTATTGCCATTCCTCCAAAGGAGCAGTAAGAATATAGGTCTTTAGCCTAAATATTTCAGCAGCAGGAAGACAATGAAGTGTGACTAAATTATTCAAAACCTTTCCTCCAATAAGCCAGAGACAGGAACAGAAATGGCAGAAATAGAGGTCAAAGATTTCATTGCAGAAAACCCAGAAAAGAATGAGGCCACCCAATATAAGCTAGGTTTACATAATAGTTCCTGCAGTCTGAAGAGACAACCTTAGTTTCCATAACATGCTGAGGAGGGCGGGGAGCACTATTAAATGATGAAGTTCAGAGAGGCTCTCAAATTGGGCAAGATCAACCTCAAAAAAATATATATATATATTTTTCTTTTCTGGTTCTTGAGAGGTAGGTATAATTTCACTGACTGTATTCTCCTCTTAATGAATTCAAAGTGGCATTAACTTTTAAGAAGTTTTAAAAGAGTAACATGGTATTGCATGATGAGAAACGACGTTAGATATTTTAAACCAGCACTGGATTAATTGCATAATTCCAGATCTGCGTATATTGCAAAATGATGAGAAATTCACTTATTACTTTCTAGAATCACTGTTAATCCAGAACTAAATAACTTAAGAACAAAGCCTTTACAGTCAGAAAAGCTAGTGTTTGCATACTGATTCTGACCCTTGTGTCTCAGTTTTTGTTTTTGTTTTTTTGTAAAATAGGGGTTAAAACAGCACCAACTTTCATTGTAAAGTTGCTGTAAAAGTTAAGAGAGGGAATGCATTTTAAAAATTTAGCACTTCCTTGTAATTGATAATAACTATGTGATGTTTGCTCAATTCCCAACACAGCTCCCCAACTCCCAATTCTCTTATTGAGTGCATCTTTTCCTAACTCAAATGAGATGCAACACAACGGATTACTTAGGGAAGATGGTTTAGCAAGACACAGGTAGCAGTTGCTTATAATGCTGTAACCACGGGGCTGGGGCTGGGTGGGGGGACAGCACTTGGAAGAAAGGAAAAATGTTACACACAGAGCAGAGGTTTCCCGCTGTTCTGTCTATGAGGCTGACCAATCAGCTAGCGTCACATCCTTCTGTTGATTTTCCAAGTTGTGAATTAGGCTGTAAACTATTTTTAAGGGTCACAAAATGGGGTGACTCTAGCTTCACATATGGGAAGATCATACTTAGGACCTGCTTACAGTATTTATTTTAGTCAGGTTTGATCGACCAGTTTTTCAACTGTTTTACTGAGCTGTAATAGACACAATAAATCACATGTTTAAAATGTAAAATTTGATATGTTTTAACACCCATTAAACCACTGCCACAATAAAAACATTGGTCAATCAATTTATTTTTGCACTCTTAGGTAATATAACCCTATCTGTGTTAATAAAACTGTAGGAAAAAAATTTGTTTTTGCAATTTTGAAGTTCTTTCTTTACTTGCTGCTCCATAAACTAGAGCTCCTACAATGGGATATTTTATTACATAAAGTCTCTTAGGGCATAATTATTGCATTAAGAAGTACACTTTATAAAATTAAATCCATGTATGATAATTATCTAAAGGAGCCAATCTACAATGCTTTTAACTATAAATAAGAATCTTATCTATGGAAACGTGAAAGCTAGTGAGTTATTTACTTCTGTACTATGTATGCTTCCAAATTGAATCTAAGTCTTCCAAAAGATTTCAAAAATAATTCACTGGCAAGGAGCAGAGAAAGATTGACGGTTGGGACTTGTGTGGCAGTGAAGGCCCACAAGGGGAGTTTTGTCACAAAGCAGCCAGAGGTGCCTGGTTTAACTTCTACGGTTATTTAACTTCTATGGTTCTCTTTTTGTTCGTTTGTTTGTTTTTCTTTTCTTTTCTTTTCTTTTTTAATTAAAGGATATTATGAGACAAGGAGGTCTGGGTTTACCTGTAGTTGTATGTCTTTATCCCTGACAAATATGGGAAATATTCATGTTTTTTATTTTGAATGGTTCTTAAATAAATACATATGCAAAATAACAAGATTCAGTTCTGGCTGTCCTGCAGGTCAATGTTCAAAGGGAACATACTTCCTCTTTCGCAGGACGTGGGGGTCAGACAAGACATAGCTCCACACGCCAGCCCAGTCAATTGTGCGCTTCCTGCGCCACCCACATGGTTGCTCCTTCTGGCTGCTCTGTAACCTGGCTAATCACTCCAATTCCCCGCACAGCCCTATCAGCTCTCTTCCCACTCAAGCACTGGAGGGATGGTGATCAATAAATCCTACATTCAACAAGGAATAGGCCTGCAGTGGTCAGGGGGAAAGGGGTTGGGGGGAGGGGGGAGGCAGAGGCAAAGAAGGGGAGCAGCTTAGATAAGAACCTAGTATAAAGGAACCATGGACATGGACAACAGGTGGGATTGACTTTGGGGGGAAAGGGTGGGTGGGGAGGGGGACAGAGGGGAGCAAAAAAGGGATGGATGTAATACAACAACAATAAAATTTAAAAAAATAAAAATAAAAAAAATAAATCCTACATTCATATAACAGCACCATGCCCATGCCTGGGCATTTTCTGGGACTAATTGCTTAGGGAAAGCCAATAATCCAATGCAGTGGTCCCCAACCTTTTTGGCATCAGGGGCTGGTTTTGTGGAAGATCAGAGAAGGGGAGGAACAGGGGGTGGAGGGGAAGGTGGGCGGGTGAGGCTCAGGTGAGTGGGGTTGGAGGAGACAGGAGGCAGAACTCAAGCGAGTGGCCTGGTTCCAACAGGCAGCAGAGGGTCACAGGTCTGCGGCCCACAGGTTTGGAGGATCCCTGCTCTACTGCAAGTCTCTTTCCAGCCTGCCCCTCACCTAGCATCGCAGTAAAGGGCAAAAAAGCTGAGATCAAGCCACTGTCTTCAGGGGGCTGACTGTAAGATTTCCTTTACACATGGACTGGGCCTTGATGGACAGAACTTACTGGCTGGCTGCTCCTCTGCTGTAACAACGCAGTCCCCCAGCAGCAAAACCAATGGTGACGGTCCTGCTAGAAGCCAGCCACCAACAGCGCTCTAGCAAGAAGCAGAGCTTCTGACTTCTAAGAAGCCACAAGGTATGCTCAACCGTCTCTCCTGCCTCCTATAAATTAGCCTCAGCTTAGGGCTCAAAACAACCCAGATTAATTGTAAATAAAAGGAGGCTGTGAGCAAAGTCATAACAAAACAATAATAAGAATATGAGCAAATGGTGGAGCTGTAAAAATAATTAAGATGGATCACTTGACCCAACTGAGGAGAGAAACACAAAAATAAAAGGAGTGTGGGTGGATCAGCAAATACACAGATGTGCTTTAACCTGGAACCCTAGTGAGTATAAACCCAAAGCCCATTGTACACGCCTCCCCCAAAATGCAGTGGCCTCCTACCATCTAATACACTGCAGTGGCCAAAGAATAGCTATTGTAATGCTGTCTTTACCTTTCTTGGAACTCATCATGAAATTAATTTCTTATTCTCAGTTCAAAAGTACACCGGATTGAATATTGCACTATATACAAATTCCTGACATAGCACAGTGAAATGACTGACATTTTTCTCAGATATAAAAAGAAACCTGGGAAGTATTTCCCACAGGAACTTCCTCTACACCCCTGTCATCCCTGACCTAGAGCCAAAAGTCACATGAGAAGATGGGTTATAATTGCTTATGATCCAGGATGTGCATTTTTTTCATTCTCTCAGTTTTTCAAGATGCTGCATGGAGATACTATGGAGTGAGAGGGTGGCTTTCCTCTGGGACACCCATCAGAGACAAATGCACTAACATAAACAAACTAAAAAGAACCAACATACACAAATCCAAGCAAAACATTATTTTATAAACGTAAGCTGAAATATATTAAGGTATTATTGTGTTCCAGATACTGTGGCAGCACCTGACATTATCTTCTCTCATTAATTCCCATCACACCCCTTGAGGCTGCTGCTATGCAATCACTGGATTATGAGCTCTATGAGAACAGGTACTAGCGATCTGTTCATTGCTGTAAAGTCAGTACCTTGTTCATGGGTAGCCTCCAAATGACAGATACACAGTAAGATACTTGCTGAATGAATAGGTAATTTCTACTTGATAAAGAAGGTAACAGACTTAGAGAAGATAAATAACTAGCTAAAGACATGTGATGCTAGAATGTGTTCCAATATATTTTTATCCTTTTTTTTTTTTTTTTTTTTAAACCAGAGAAATTCGGGGAAGTAGAAGGAGATTAATTTAAAGAAGACTAATGTCTAATCTTCTTTTTTCATCCCTGAATGAAGATTAAAGTTGCTGATAGCAACAAAAGTGTCTAATTCAGAAAGTCAAAGGAAGGAATAGGACGTGTCCGATGTGGCAATTTGTTAACATATTTTTTTTATGCAGAAGAGCTCTTCCAGTCTCTAGCCTAGAAAACAGATATCTGAAGTTTCTGTTTGCGAGGAAGAAAATATCACCTAATTAACAGTCAACTATGTGCCAGGTAGTCTTTAATACTCCTAAAATGCAACGAATAGCTGAAAGAATTGATTTTAGTTAAAGTAGGTCTTCTAAGTCCAGTGCTCACTGCCCTTACCTAGTGCTGACTTTTGTATTTAGCCTGTAAAACATTCTCATAACTGCAGACACAGCTCGTTTGTGACAGATATCTAATAACATGTCAGAGAAGTTAAACTAGCAGTGCTCCTCTTGGTCTGGACCCCATGGGCCATTCCATCTTCGGTCTTAATAAGATAGAACAGAACTAGAATCTTCAAGTTCCAAATTGTAGTCTTTGAAGCATTTCCATACATACACCATATAAGACAAAAATTCTGTGTCTAGGTATCCATAACATATGAAGTGACTAAATATACACAATTTCCTGAAGAATAGAGCCTCTTAAATTACAATTCTCATGGACATAAACAAATGAGGCCTGGCTGAAACCCCACGGGGAACAAGGTATACTTCAGGCGGTGAGGGCAAGCCTGGGTCCTTACTGAAACTTAGTAACTTAGTTCTGTAATAGTAAGCAAGTTACTATGCAGTTGTCTTACCCATAAAATGGGGGTAATGACGGTACTTACCATATAGGGCTCTTAAGAATACTGAATACACATGGGTACGTGCAAAGGCAGAATGCTAGCAATAACTGAGTAAATTAGCTTTCGCTTTCATTATTAGTACCACCATCATCACTTTGGTCCCATCTCTGAAGAAGTCCTTAAACATCAGCCAAAGGGTATAAACTTGAAGCAATGAATTATATTAGTTAATATACACTGTCACGTTTGATTTTTATTTATTTAATGATTATGCTAGCTAGTGTTACCCAATATGGGTTACTTTCATGATGCTGTATGAAAAGAAAAGAAAATGGATAAGGTGCTGGTCTGCGAACCCAAAGGTCTCAGGTTCAATTCCCTAGCCAGTACACATTACCAGGTTGCAAGCCTGGCCTCCAGCCAGGTCCATAGCTGGAGACAGGTGAAAGGCAACCACACATCAATGTCCCTCTTCCCTCTCTGCCTCTCTTCCTACCCCTCTCTCTAAAAATAAATAAAATCTGTAAAAAAGAATGGAAAAGAAAAAAAAAATAAGAAGCAGAAGAGGAAAAGGAAGAGGAATGAGAGGAAGAGGAGGAGAAGGGAGGGGGAGGGGGAGGAAGAGGGAAGAAGGGGAAAGAGGGGTAGGGGGAGAAGGGTGAAGGAGGAGGAGGATACTACGTACATATTAGCTGTTGTCATTATTATTCCATT
This sequence comes from Noctilio leporinus, assembly GCA_004026585.1. Lineage (NCBI taxonomy): Eukaryota > Metazoa > Chordata > Mammalia > Chiroptera > Noctilionidae > Noctilio > Noctilio leporinus. The sequence goes on from PVIW01003545.1 coordinate 156,398, forward strand.
TTTCATTTTGTAGTGCAACAATCTTGTCATGTCTGTTTCTTCCTCTAGACTGTGAGCTATTTGAATGAACTAGATGTACCCATCAATTTTTCTGTGTCCGGTTCTAAGAGACACTCCAAAAATATTAACTGAATAAATAAGTAATTCAACAAGCAAATGAATATCCAACTAAGATAAACTCAGAAGAGAAACCCCAACTTTAAGTTTAGGAAAATAAGAATAGCCTTTCAGTTTATTGATGACGCAATCATCTCGGGAGTAATTAGCAGAGGATCAGTCACCTCCTTAGCTTCTTTTGTCTCTATCCTGTCCCTGAATAAGAAATTTATGTGGCCTTAACTCACATCATCAACCTCACTGGTACTAACCATTCCCTGATAATCAGATCACAAGGTCTTCTTGGCTCTAATACCTTCCCCAAAAACTAAATGACAGCAACAACAAATGTCATACTTATGGTTGATTAAAAACTCTGATAATTTTTATTAAATACCAATGATATTCATTTTGAAATTAAAAAATTAATATTAAAAGTAAGCCTCATCCTTTTAATATGTTTCCATGAGATTTTCCTTAAGGACTCCTAAATTATTTTGAGATTAGTTTTTACTCAAGCAGTGAAATAATATTGGCAAGCAACAATATGGTTTTTATTTTTGCTTTGAAAAATAATTTTGAATAGTTGCAGAAAACAGAATTTTTCAACATTCTTCTCCTTCACCTCATTTTATTTAAAAAAAAATCATTATTTCTTTTTAGAGAGAGGGGAAGGGAGGAAGAGAGAGAGGGGGAGAGAGAGAGAGAAACATAAACGTGAGAGAAAAACATTAACTGGTTGTCTCTTGCACGGGCCCTGACTGGGGACCGAACCTGCAACTCAGGCGTGTGCCCTGACTGAAAATCAAACTTTGCACTTTGTGGAATCATCCCCAACCAACTGGGCCACATCGGTTGGGGCTCCCTTTCATCTCACTTTATTGCACACTAGCCCCTGCTCCCCTGCACCTTACCAAAAGAAAAATAAAGAAATACATGCCGCTTACCTCTAACAGCTCATCTCCAATACGCAACCGTCTGTCCTTGGCAGCAGGTCCCTCCGGGTTAATCCCCACCACAAATATGCTCATGCGTGACCTATCTTTATTGCCAGCAAGGCTGAGTCCAAGTCCATTCTTATCCTTTTCAAGTTCAATAATGTGTAATTCTCCAGGCAAATCTGCATATCTTTGTCTGATTTTTTCTATTAAAAATGAAAAAGAAAATTAAATACAGCAGTTGAATGTGTATTACAGAGATGTCAGCATTTCTCTGTCCACACTGGGACTCCTCTACAATGGATGGTCCTTCTTTGAGAATGAAGTACTTGAAGTCATTCGTAGCCTTATATATAGGTTACAGATAAGAATTATTTTATATCTATCTAAGGAGGTTAACTCACCAATAAAACCTTCCCTGATTGTTCATGTTCATGCTGGCATAGACTTTCTATGTTATTTTCTCACATAAGAAAGAAAGGGGCAGAATATAACCAGACAGCCCAAGTTAATGACAACAAGGCCACCCCAAGAGCAACAAGTGGAGAAAATCTAGGAGACTGCAACACTGAACTCCACAAATCTCCTAACACAGAAGGCGAGGAAGCAAAGCAGATTAATCCAAGGGGAAAAAAAAAAGAAAGAAAGGGGGTGGGGAGATAATGTTTACTGAGCACCAGCTACATGCCAAGCAAAGCGATCGGTTCTTGAGATGTTCTCAACAAAAACGGACATGGTTCCTGTTCTCGTGAAGTTGCAGTCCAGGAGAAAGATAACCAACAATTAATTCTAAATAGTCGTATTTTAAAAATATATACAAAGGGTACAAAATAATACTGAGTGCTATGTGAACAAAAATCAAGGGGAATTAAGAATATTAGTTTGGTCATCAGTTCTGAATCCAATCTGGAAGTCTACCACTTACTCAGCATTCAATAATTAATACACTATTTTATCTCTATGGAATTCATCTGGGAGATGGACATTGGATTGATTACCCACCGCATAGATGCTGAAAAAAATGAACTAAAATACATGATTTCAAAGCATTCTATAGTTCTTTTATTCGATCTTCTGTCTCACCTTGCTATCTCTACTTTATGGTCTTAATTACCTATTTTATACTTTAGGATTTGCCTGGCTATACTTCATTTGTGTTGGTCCTGTGCAACAAAGACACCTAGCAAATGCAAAAATACAAAGAGAGAAAATAGCAAAGATAAGGACTTTTATCTATTAATAAAACAGAACCTTGACCACCAAACCAAACCAAACAATAACAAAAGAAAAATACTAAAATAAAAAGATCAATGAAAGTAAAATGTACTTCTTTGAAAACATTAGTAAGACAGGCTCTGCAAAAAATGATCAAGAGAAAATATAGATGATACAAATAAATTAGAGGACAAGAAGGAATAACCTCAGGCAGATTTTAAAATAACATTACTATGAATAATACAATATATTAACAAACTAAATGTTGACACATTCTGAAATATTGGTAACATACATAAATTTTTAAACAAATTTAAAAGTGCCATATTTAGTACAGGACTAAATGTGAAATTACAATAGACTAGCAATTACTAAAGAAATTGAAATGATCATCAAAGATACTTCCTTTAAAAAATATCTCAGTCCTAGATATTTTTACATTTGAATTCTAATAGAGCTCAAGTTACAACAAATTTTTACCCTTTGTAGCTGTTCCAAAACACGGAAAACGTACAGAAGGTTATCCACCCCATATTTTGAGGCTGGTTTAATCCTGGTTCTGATTCCAAAATAAAGACAATCCAAGAAAAGACCATTATTTATAATCATGGATATAAAAATGTTTTTAAAAAGATATTTTAAGAGTATATTTAAAATATTTAATTTGACCTCTCTGATATAGTCAAATACTTGGCCATTTTCTGACATAAGAAAAACATCTACATTGGGGGGAGGGGGGAGGAAAAGGCAAGGAAGGGGAGCAGCTTAGACAAGAACTAGTATAAAGGAACCATGGACATAGACAACAGGTGGGATTGACTTTGGGGGGAATGGGTGGGTGGGGAGGGGGACAGAGGGGAGCAAAAAGGGGATGGATGTAATACAACAACAATAAAATTAAATTCAAAAAAAAGAAAAACAGCTACATATGATTCAATATAACAATACACTATAAAGAAGGATGTAGCCAAGGAATGCAAGGATGGGTAATGATCAGGAGTTTTTTCTAGGAAAATCACATTCATTAACTAAACTAGAAGAACTGAAAGATCTTATTAATAGATGAAGAAAATTATTCTAAGCAGGTACAACATCCATTTAATTTTTCAATCCATATTGAAAAATTGTTGGCAAATTGGAACAGAAAGTATTTTCTGAATTTAAAATTACAAATAAAAATATAACAGAAAAGATACGTGCAGTATTTAAAATCAACAGAAAATTAATATACAAAGAACTTCTCTATAAATTAAGCAGAAAAAAGTATCAACTGCAATAGAAACCTGGTCAAAAGATATAAAACTCAAAAGGCTTTTGGACATGTGAAGAGACATTCAAATTCATTAGTGATTGTAGGAATGAAAATTAAAATGAGATACCAGTTTACACCATGAGACTGGCAAACATCCAAAAACTGGACCAGTAAGCTTCAGTGGATATAGGAGGATAGAGGAGCCCTTTCACACTGTGGCTGGGAGTGTTGAGTGGTGCAGCCAATCTGAACAGTAGTCTTGTACTACTCAAATTAAACATACACGTACTGTTTAAACCAGCAATTCCACTGTTGGGTGTGTGTGTGTATACATATCCTATGCTGAATATATATATCCTATAATGAATTCCTATACAGGTCTCAAGGGGACAACTGGCTGATGCTCATTACAATGTTATTTGAGACAGCAGGAGTTGGGAGTAATCTGGGTGTCCGCCATTGAGAGAGGGGACAGATGAAACGTGGTGAATGAACATCACAATGTACTATCCGCAGTTAGAAACAATTCATTGCAAGAAGTAACAGACTTTAAAACAGTGCTAAATGAAAAGGAGGAAAAACAGAGTGGTATCAATACCATTTATGCAAATTAAGATTATTGCCCAAAACCACACAATACATCTTTTGGAAGCAAATATACATAACACAAGTATTGAACACATTAGTGTGATTCATTACAGTAGGCAAAAAAAAGTAGAAAGAGCAAGGGCAAAAGGGTCAGAATTCAGCTCAAATCCCTCCCTGAGGCAGGCACTTAACACCAGTGGTCCCTGGACCAGTCACAGCACCTTTACAAACCATAGATGTCTTCTTTGTAAAAGGAGGTTGTTACCTAAAAATGCCTTGAATGTTGGGTCTAAATAATGCTAGGGGGAAAATACAACCATGATTTGGTTTCCATGGCTTAGCTATGTTGAGATGTTAAGTTAGTCTTAAGATGGTGACAAAGCAACTCTTTTCTTCTTTACCTTTATCTATCTCGAGGAGAATTGGGACATGTGAAAGGGAGCAGTGGTTCCCCCGTGATGGCATGAAGAAAGCAAGCACATAGTCATCCAATGGGAATGACCTGCCCAGGATTCTCTTCTGTTTTGTGTGTGGTGGAGTCCCCCAGACAATCTCCGCAGAGGCAGCGTGATCACACCACTGGACCCAGCATTTGTCCCATGGAACATGGGCCACTGGGGTGGATTTAAAATTGTGTGCTAGTCAGGTGTGGAATTAAAATCCATTCTATAGTTTCAATCTGGGGAGATGAAAACATGTTGTGGAGATGGATGGTAGTCATAGTTGCACAAAATGCAAATGTACTTAATGCCACTGAACTGTACACTTGAAAATGGTTAAAATGGTAACTTTGTTGTGTATATTTTACCATACACACAGTAAAACCTATCCATAGGCTTAAAAGACCCTTTAACAGTTGGTTCCCTTATCAATACCCCACCAAGGGATTAAGGTATAGATTTATTATCCTGAATTTTTAAAACCAGAAGGCTCATTTTTCCAGCCAATGTTGTATTTGTAACACTACTATAACCTAACCCCATTTATTCAATTAACAATTATTAATTGAATTCAAATTCATGTCAGGTTTGTGACACAAAAGGCACACTGTGGAATGTGTTTTTAATGTCCTTAAAACCTATCACTGGAGACCAGCATATATATGACTAATTATAATTTAGAGAGATAAGAGCTACAATAAAAATACCAGCAGCTGAAGTTATTCATTTATTTTACTGAGTGGTCAGGAAAATTACTGACGTCTGCAAACTATACTGAATATTACAGATATTCTGGTAAACTCTCTCAATCAATATTGGACAGATAAACCTTTAATACATAATGCCAAAAACCTCATTTTATTTGACATTTCCAATAATCCAGCATCCAAACTCTTCCAACTTTATTTGTTTAAACACAAAAAATGAGTTATTCAGCTTTCCTTGATATCTTTTATTAACATTAATATTATTATTCATGGGAGAAGAGGGTAAGCTCAACAGCTGCGTAAAACTCAGCAAAAAAGCAAATTCTATTATAAATAATGCTGCAATGAACATTTATAAAATGAGTCACAGGGATGTGAAGTATAGCTAGCACAGGGAATACAGTCAATTATATTTTAATAACTGTAAATGGTTATCAGATGGGTACTACTACTAGACTTTAGAGGTCATCACTTCATAAGTTATAAAAATGTCTGATCATTATGTTGTATACCTGAAACTAATATAAACTTGTGTATCAACTACAATGGAAAATCTTTTAAATTGTTTTAAAAAAGTAAACCCTAAAACAAAAAAGTTGAGCATACTTAAAAGAGTTATTTAGTAATATGTTATTGAGACTTGCTAAGTTGCAGAAATTATCCTAAATCTTTCAATATAATTTCTTATTTCATGCTAAAACCCATCCTATGAGATAAGAATTATCATCTTTGCATTCTAGGTGTGGGAAATAAAAGTCTGATGTTAAATAATTTGCCCAAAGGTCACCTAGCTATTAACTGATAGAATAAGGATATAAACCCAGTTTTGTTTGTCTTCACAGTACTATTAGAAAGTATCTTTTCAGATTTCTTATTTCTTTCTAATTCCCTATCCTAAAATATAAAGTTTATGAGGTTCTTGTACATACAGCTCACTGCTGTCCTCTGTACCTAAAACAGTGCCTGGCATGCATTAGGTAGTTAATATGTACAACATGTGCCTGTTGAAAGCATAAAATAATGTTTCTAACCATCTCTTCAATTGTTATGCCATACTATTGAACCAATGCCTCCCAAAAATGTGACGAAAAAACAACTGAGACCTAAAAGCAGTAGACATAAAAAATTTTCAGACAATGCATTCTTTCAGTTAAAAGAAGTAGGAGAATGGGTGGGTGGGGAGGGGGACAGAGGGGAGCAAAAAGGGGATGGATATAATACAATAAAATTTAAAAAAATAAATTTTTTAAAAAGTAGAAGAATGGTTTCTTCTTCAGATTTGCATTCAAGAATAACAAAATCTATTCGCCTTATTAGAAAAACAAATTGTACATTATCTTTAATATTTTTATTTTAAATAAATTTTATTTATTATTTTTAGAGAGAGGGGAAGGGAGGGAGGAAAAAAGGGAGAGAAACATCAATGTATGGTTGCCTTTTGCGTTCCTCCAGCTGGGGAACTGGCTGGGGACCTGGCCTACAACCTGGGTATGTGCCCTGACCCTGGGTATGTGCCAATGATCCTTAGGTTCACAGGCCTGTGCTCAATCCACTGAGCCACACCAGCCAGGGCATATCTTTTAAAATTGACTGTATTATTTCACTAAGAATAATACTCTCCAGTTCCATCCATGTTGTTGCAAAGGGTAGGAGTTCCTTCTTTCTTTCTGCTATATAGAATTCCATTGTGTAAATGTACCAAAGTTTTTTGATCCAATCATCCACTGATGGGCACTTAGGCTGTTTCCAGCACTTGGCTATTGTAAATAGTGCTGCTATGAACATAGGTGTACACAGGTTCTTATGAATTGCTGTTTCAGGATTGAAGGACAAATACCATATGATCTCACCCATTACAGGACAATAATGAACAAAACTAACAATAAGCAAAACAGAACTAAATATATGAATACAGTGAATAGGACTTCAATGGTCAGGGGGAAGGGAGTTGGGGGGAGGGGGGAGGAAGAGGCAAGGAAGGGGAGCAGTTTAGACAAGAACCTAGTATAAAGGAACCATGGACATGGACAACAGG